>JAYMSL010004001.1:0-11647 GCA_036897195.1 Plantago coronopus | reverse complement strand
GCAATCATGCTGCATTTATTGCTCCAGCATTGCTGAAATGGACACTGTATCCACAAGTTGACGTTTGTATTCTCATATTATATATATATATATAGGCTGTTCAACTCTGCCAACTTCATTTTACGTGACTGTCTTGTTTCTATTGTTGATTGTCTCTCGTTTCTTTGTCTCCTGATCATAAACATCTTCTTCATATGTTGCACTGCTTGTATGTGTCAGTACAACATCCATGATGTTCCTTTGCGATGAATGTGTGCAGAAGGTTAAAGGGTTACCTTGGCATTTGTAGTGATTTTGTAAACTAGACATTTTTGCACAATGATTCCTCAATTTACTGAATACTTCTCGATCTTGCAGCTTTCTGCTTTGCTGTCTGATGTAGGACTTAATATTCGTGAAGCTCATGTGTTCTCTACGACTGATGGCTATTCTTTGGATGTATTTGTTGTTGATGGATGGAAACACGAGGTACTTTTTTCATACTTCATAAATTCTCGATCATATTGTCACTTTCTAATATAGGATTTTTGCATGTTTCACGTCCGGTTTGGAAGGCAAGCTTTACTTAGAACTTGTCCGGACATTGTGAACTGTAGCATTATTCGATAAAGCGGCCCAATTGTTCAATGGGTCAGCCTTGGATAAATAATATACTCCTACATAACACCGAACTTTGGTTGTTGAACAAAATACTTGTTAGTATATTCCACAAAATACATTAATAAAGAATCATTTGTGTTATTTGATACACTTGTTCAATTATTGTAATAGCATTCTCTCAAAGAGAAAATAAGGAAAAAAAAGAGAAGTACTTGCATTTTATTTGAGTATCTGTTATATCGATGGTGTTTGTCAGAAGTAAAACCTTATAGCATGTGTTCCTAGTATAAATAACCGCAGTGGTATAACCGAACTCCAAAATTCAATTAAAAAAGTAGTGATGTTGCAGTTGAGTTAAACGGTTTGTAATAGGTATGCTGATGTACCCTAAAACATGACATTCGATGGGAACTGATGATTAAGAGAAAGAAATTCAAACTTTTTGAAGAAATAATTGACCCTCATTTGTTATTCTTTCATAGAAGTAGTTGGGGGCAATTAACTTGCCTCATTTTAGAGTCAATATGGAAAAATGTCAACAGTTAAGGTTTACTTCTACTAATATGTGTCATTTGATGTTTGCATAAAGTCCTTAGATTATATTATCAAACTTAATTGAGATATTATTTACTTTTATACATGATCGGTTAAATATTTCGACAATAGGATGATAAGAATCTTTCCTTATCGGTAGTGATGTTGACTTCGCAATATTTTTTTGTCTAGGATCCAGAGGGTTTATATGATGCACTTAGAGAAGCAATTACTGGAAGCGAGGTAATTAATTTTGTCTTCAATTTACAGCAGTTTGTGACTCATGATTTTAGCTTCATACCAGTCCTGTTTTCTCACTTTTCTGCTTTCTGTGGTCAAGGGAACATGGTCTGGTCATTCCAATACTCAGACAGTGTGGGATCAAACTATTGCTGCACAAACATCATGCGAAGGTTGGGAAATAGATTGGAGGTTGTTGAAAGTTGGGAGAAAGATTGCTGGCGGATCCTGTGGAGATTTGTAGGTTTACAATGCCTTGATGTTGGCTTTAACTTTTACATCTTTGTGTCCCTAAAATTCAAGTATTTTGACAAGGTATCGTGGAGAATATCGTGGTCAGGATGTGGCTATTAAGATCCTCAAATCTGAGCACTTAACCAAGTCTGTGCAGGTTGAGTTCTCACAGGAAGTTGCCATCTTAAGGTTGTTTTGATTCCTGTCCGCGCGTTTCACTTTAATTCTTAATTTGCATGATGCATTTGTTAGGAATGTAGGATTAACTTTAAGTCGGAAAATGTATAAATAAAACTTTAGTCAAGTTTAACATGAATGAATAAAATATTAAGATACTTTGTGCAACATTTGCAACATGGTCCTTGCTACTGCTTTTATAAAATCCTCTTATCTAGAAGCATGACAGACATACTTGCTTTTGCTCTAAAATATTTCAGAATGATATTTTAATTCTTGTGCAGACAGGTACAGCATGAAAATGTTGTAAGTTTTGTTGGTGCTTGCACAACGCTACCACATCTATGCATAGTAACAGGTACCCCTTACTCTCTACAATAACTAATTGATTTTGCAGATATGTGGCACTTAATTTTGTTTTGTTTGACTATTTTATTGAATCGGAGTCTAGGTTTTTCTATCAAATGCCTAATTATATCTTGTACTCGAACATTCTCAGCTTTTGGTGTGTACAATGGTACATGAAATTTGCTTAAGGCTCTTGTTCTTATGAGTACTTTTAAATTTTAGTCCTCTGTTATTATGCTATTTTTTATTTTGCATAACTTTATTAATGCTCTGTGATTCTCTTCATGTCGATGATGATCTTTCTTCTAGAATACATGCTGGGAGGAAGCCTATATGATTATTTGCATAAGAACAAACATGTCTTGAAGCTCCAGCAGTATCTGAAATTTGCAATAGATGTCTGCAAAGGAATGGAGTACCTGCATCAAAAGAATATTATACACAGGGATTTGAAGACAGCAAACTTACTTCTGGACAATTTGATGGTAAGATAATTGAAATTTTATCTAATTCTGTAAACTATAATATGATCTCCTTTCACGTATCATATTTTGCTGCATCAGTTATCCCACACAAATATTGATTGGTGATAAATTTGTTTCAAGGTTGTGAAAGTCGCAGATTTTGGGATAGCGCGGTTCCAAACTAGTGGTGAAGTGATGACAGCAGAGACTGGAACATATAGGTGGATGGCACCTGAGGTACAGACCTCTTTCTTTAGTTTATATATTAATCGAATATACATGGTGTCAGACTTATTATGAAGGATGAATTGCAAAGCCATTTATTTAACTGTTGAAAAAGCACAACCATTTATTTTAATGGCAAAGCAGCACGGCGCTATATGCATGTCGCTGACAGTTACATAAGCATTAATGATACTGTACAATACTAAAATGGTTCTCGACTCATGAAACCATTCTAGTACAGTCATCTGATGTGAGTACTGAACCTCAGTTACAATATTTTAGAACATTCTACGTGAAGGAGAGACTAGTTCTATAATCTTCTCTGGCCTCCATTCCTAGAGAGGTGTTAAAAGTCAGGAATAATTTCATAAATTGCAGAAAACTTATCCTGTTTGCGTTGGTTAACTTCTTTACCTTGTGTGATCATGGATAGGCCTGGCGCCTGGGCACGGGTCGGGTTATCGGGTTCGGGTAGTCGGGTTATCGGGTACCCGATCGGGTACTTCAATTATAACCGAACGTTTCGGGTACCCGAACTCGGGTATTGCCGTATTGGGTACCCGATTTTATTTTTTATTTTTATTTTTTTTGGTTTTTTTTCTCTAGTTTATTTATTGTATTAGTTCCAATTACCTGAACATAAATTTGGTATACAAAATAGTCTTTACAAGGCACAAACAGATGAAAGCACCATAGTACTAGTACTAGTAACTTAGGTAACTTAGCTTATATGAACCAAGAATCATAACAGTACACAATTTTTCTCAAGGAGAAGGATTAGCGGTAGTGCTGTCTGTTTGATTGAGATAGCGGCTAGCTAGGAGATATTGAGCTTCACTGTGTTGATATGTTTGTTTATGGTTGCTGTTTGGCCTATTTATTAGGCAGTCATGTAAAACTCTTCCAGTTGATGAAATGGAGATCCCTTTTAATCTCAAAAAAAAAAAAAAAGTAAGCTAACAGAAACTAACTTAGCTTATATGAACCAAGAATCATACATAGACAAGAGGAAGAGTAAAATTGGGTAACCCGTATGGGTACCCGAAAATATAAACTAATTACCCGAACCCGACCCGAAATAAGCGGGTAAGAGAACGGGTAACCCGAACCCGAAACTTTCATTAATACCCGACCCGAACTATCCGAACCCGATTGGGTCGGGTCGGGTACCTGATTACCCGACCCGTATGCTCAGCCCTAATCATGGATCTAGAATTCAAGCTTACTAATGGACACTTTTTTGTTCTGCATTTGGGAGAATATCAACTGAATATATCTGCACTCTTCCCTTGTTTGACAGGTTATAAGTCATGAGCCATACGATCAGAAAGCAGATATATTCAGTTTTGCCATAGTTCTTTGGGAGCTGGTGACAGCAAAGGTGCTTTTATATATATGTATCTTTTATCTTTGATAAATATTAAGCTTGAAACCACAGAATGTTGAGACACTATTAAATGCAAGTGGATTATGATTAAAACTTTCCTGCTTGCTTGTAGATTCCTTATGCTACCATGACACCTGTGCAAGCTGCCGTTGGAGTAAGACAGGTTTGTGAATTTCTTTTATTTGCTTGTTTTACACGAGCCCCTGCTACTCATTTACGGGCAGTCGGATAACGGAACTATATGTATTACTGAACTAATGCCTGCAGGTGTCACAGTAATCAGAATTTTATGTTTCAAGGAATAATGCGTTCATGTCCAAATTTTTACCTGTAAGCGAAAGTTGTTAATGGAAAGACCAAAAGAGTATTTATCATAGTTCTAAATTCATTATGTAGCCTCAGCAGAGGTGAATATTTTGAACTTGACTTCAAGATGTTTGAGGGTGGGAAGGCTAAACAAAAGCAAAGTAAAAAACTGAATTTCTTCCATGGTAACTGTGTTCTTGCAAGCCATGACGACTGCATATGGATCTTGATTTTACAGGTTTTTATATTTTTATTTTATTTTAATGTTATAGGGCTGTCGACCAGAACTCCCGAGAAATACGCACCCCAAGCTACTGGATTTAATGCAGAGATGCTGGGATCAGGTTCCTAGTAACCGCCCATCCTTCAGCGAGATTAAAGTTGAACTTGAGACGCTATTGCGTGAGGTGCAGGTAAACACATCTGATATATTCTCACAAATTTTGTAGCAGTCACCTGTTTCCTCGATTATCTACAGTTTGCAGAGGAAATAGATATCTAGTTTAATAAGTTATATCCGGAGTTCCGGTCCTTCCACTTTGGTGTGTTTTATGTTATGTTTAATACCTTGCTCCTTACGTAGCGTTTAACATTATTCCCCCAGTCATGTAGCAAAGTATACTTTCAAACTCTAGAGAGAGGCCATTGAAAAGGCACATCTGGTTGATAGTTAGATGTAATCACGAGTCATGACTATCTATGAATAGTTAAATACTAAATGCATTATGGTGTAACTTTTGCAGGACAATGAGATTGCTTCTACTAGCTGATCGTGAGTGTATAAACGTTTTAAAGAGAGTGAAAGATTCTTGGCTCGCCGTTGTACCCATGGATATAGAGTTTGTTTGATTTCAACATTGGTGGCTCTCGGATATAGTTCATTTATAGTACTTGTGTCTTGGCTGTTAGCAATTTTGGTTAGGAAGTTGGCACCAATGCCTGTATATACAATGTTTTGTTGAGGTGGGCGAAGCAGATATGATCTCTCTGTTTTTCAGTATACAAACGGTTGTTCCTCGTATAAAAACGGTTCATCTGTATCTTGTTACAATAGAGCTCTTTTCCTCTTGTTTAACGGTTTCTCTTTCGTCTAATTTAGTTAACTAGCCTGCAGAAAATGATAATAGATTTTGATTTAGGGAGAGAACTGAAGTATTAAAAACCATTATCATTGGTAGATAATTCGTTTCATTTATTTATGAATGATTAACAAACATGAACAACCATACATGTTTGCCAGTCACTACAGTAGTAGCTAACAACAATTGTAAACGTTTCATGACTTCGTACTTGTATTGGTCTTACGGATATGATGGAGATCTGCACGTACTTAGGAGGTGGCAGACTAAAAACGTAGTTGGGGAGAGTGGAAGTGACAGACATGTCGTGGGCTGGTGGCGGTTAAGGGGACTTGTAAACTGGTGGTGGTGGTGGTGGAATGTGGTAATGGTAAGGAAAGTATGGTAGCGGTTGAGGAGATGGATTATGGTGAGGAGAATTTTGCATAGGAGATGGCGGTGGAGACTTGTGGATGGAGTGTGGAGGTGGGGGAGTGTAGTAGTAAGGGAAATATGGAACAATCGGTTTTGGTGGAGGAGGTGATCGATACTTGTGGATGGAGTGTGGAGGTGGCGGAGTGTAATAGTAAGGGAAATATGGAACAATCGGGTTTGGTGGAGGAGGTGATCGATACTTGTGGATGGACTGTGGAGGTGGGGGAGTGTAATAGTAAGGGAAATATGGAAGAATCGGGTTTGGTGGAGGAGGGGACTTGTGGATAGAGTGCCGAGGTGGGGGAGTGTAATAGTAAGGGAAGTATGGAACATCCGGGTTTGGTGGTTTATAATTTGGAGTGTTTTTGTTAATGGTTGGTGGTGCTGGAGGGGACTTGTGGATGGAACGTAAAGGTGGAGATTTCTTGGGATGAGGTGGTGGAGGAGATAGTTTATTGGACGTCGTAGATGCATCGGTTGTCGAAGGGAAGGAAAAGGCCAGTAATGCCACTACCAGAGTGGCAATCAGAGAAACCATGTTTGCAATTTGGCTTTTGAGCTGCTCTGTTTTTAGTAGAGATGATATGTATATCTCCTGTTTATATAGCCTAAATACTTGTAAACTGGCCAAGTATTTAGTTTTAAATGCATAATACTGCACAACAAGAGTATTTGTAATTTTGTATGGCTCAATAGTCGATATATGTAATTTTCACAGAACGGAAAAGTCCTTGCAGCCAATGTTGACACCATCTAATCATCTATGATGTGAAGTTGTGATAGTACTCTCCCGTTAGCTGCAATATTGTGTTCACTGATGAGATCACTTGTAGCGAATGGATCAATTCTCACGTTCACCCATAACGCTAGTAACGCAACAGTTCATAACTAGGATTCTGTTACTACTTCCGAATGCCCATATTCCCGTAATCAAGATGATCAACAAGTTCAGCTAGTTTGCACAAATGCAGTCCTTTGCTAAGAACGAATTCATCAAAGCTCATCTACGAACGATAGCACCCAGATAGATAAATCCGGTCAATACATGGTTTCGTGGACTTTGAATATTCAGATGAACAAAAGGGCCTCCTCTTGAGGGGACCTTAATTAGCTAGAGATGAAAGCATATGTGTTTCATTTGAGGCCATTCTATCTCTCATTGGCCCCTCTATGACCATCAAGTTCCCGGGTCTCCTCCGGCACCAATATGTATTATTCACGAGAAACTTTTGGGAGAGTCCACTAAATGTGGTCATTTCAAAAAATCCACTTAAAAACATTATATATTTACAATATAACATCACCTATTTTATCATAAACATCACTAACTTACAACAAATATCAACTATTTACAATAAACATCAACTATTTTTCAATAAACATCAATTATTTTACAATAAACATCAACGGTTTACCATGAAACATCGACTATTTACATTACACATCAACTATTTTGCTATGAGATAATCGATTATTTTACATTACACATCAACTATTTATAAATTATCAATTATTCAATCATAAACATCAAATATTTTATAATAAACATCACCTATTTTAACATTAACATCAACAATATTGAGTGGACTTTTTGAAAAGACCACTTATAGGTGGACTTTCCCAACAATTAGTAATTATTCACTCCAAGTAGTAATTAAGCCATTAAAGCTTCATTTACATGGAGTAAAAAAGCTAATTCACACACAGAAAAAGTAATTAATACAATGCCGAACAGTAAAGAAATACTAGTAATATGTTGGAGTTGGACAATGCTGAACTGAAATCCTGATACTAGTACAATGCTGGACAATTTAGTTTCATTTTCTTGCGAAGGGACGCAGTTTCAATGGCTTCTTCCTAGATGCACCTTTCTCTACACCATCAACAAGTTTAAATAGTCGTCTCCGGTAGGAAGGACAATAGTAGAGCAGTGATGTCACAGCCGAGAAAGCTGTGACATAGAACACAAGAAAGCTCCACAAAAATGACTCAAGAAATTCGTTCTTTTCTCTTGAACTGTGAGGAGCAATGTCAGATGGCGATGGTTCGTGAGGACTGCAACTTCTGTTGACCAGTTGCGGTCCACAGAGTAAAGGATTGCCAGCATAGCTTCCTTGGTCGAATGTGTCAAATTGGCCAGTTCCATCTGGGATTCTGCCAGATAAGTTGTTGTGAGCAACCGAAAAGACTGCCAGGAAGTTCAATTGTGTCAACTCCTGGGGTATTCGACCGGACAAACTGTTGTAGGAGAGATCCAAGCTCTGTATTTGGCTCAAGTTGGAGAACGTCGTTGGGATTGAGCCGGATAAATGATTGTGGGACAGGTTTAAAGTGTGGATACTTGTTAAGTATCCCAACTCATCCGGGATCGAACCTGTCAGCTTGTTCTGCGAAAGATCGATACCAGACATGTAGTACAAGGGATTCCCTCTGTAGTTCTCGAATCTGCGCTTTGACATGAATTCAACTTCCTCTTCCTTTTCTGTTGCTTGGAAACCTGCCATAGCATATTCGTTAACATTGAGTGAACTCTCGTAGGTGTATCTCGAGAAGGCGTCCAGAGCTGTCCACGTGACTGTATTTGTTGCGAACGTATCATCGTATGGTGTGTTACTGCCGAAGGGGGTCTGATACAAGCAAGAAGGTATCGATCCGGAGAAATTATTCGAAGACAGATCCATAATCCTGATGTTCTCAAGTTTGCAGATTTTAGATGGAACCGAGTCGCCAAGGTTGTTGTTTTTCAGCAGTAGTACTCTCAAACTCGAAAGCGAGCTCATCCAATCAGGGATTCCCCCAGAGAACTGGTTATCACTAACATCAAGCGTGACAAGGGCGTTCGATCTTAAAAACTCGTGTGGCAGAGGTCCCATGAATTCGTTTCCTTGCAAATGCAAGTACTTTAATGATGATGCATTGAAGCAAGAAGGGATGAGTCCACGAAAATGGTTCCGGGACAAGGCCAGAAAGTTGAGTTCCTTGAGTTCACAGAAGCTATCTGGTACATGGCCTATGAAGGAATTGTTTGACATAACAAGAGAGAAAAGCTGTGAAATGTTACCGAACCAGTGAGGTATCTCGCCCGAGATTGTATTGTTGCTGATGTCTAAGATACCCAAGTACGGACTGTCAAGAAGCGTAGGCGAGAGCTCTCCCGAGAAGTGATTGTTGTCGAGATACAAGGAAAACAGTCGGTTGAGGTTTGATGTTGCAGGAAGCAAAGGCCCTCGTAAATTGTTACTCGACAGCCTCAACGATCTTAGCTTCCGACACCCAATGGCCAGATCTTCCGGTATTTCACCAGAGAAGTTGTTATTCGACAGGTCTAAATAGTTCAGCAGTCTCATTTCACCTAATGAGGGAGAAATTGTTCCTTGAAGCAAATTGTTAGACATATCGAGGCTGAGCAAGTTCGGAACAACCGAGCCGATCATGTTTGGAAGTTGTCCATCGATTCTGTTGTTCGACACATCAAGCAAAAACATTTGAAAGTTTGTTTTGTTTGGATCCAAAAGGAACGGCCCCTGTAACAAGTTTCCCTGAAGGCTCACGCTCTCTAGGTTCGTGTTGTTCATGAGTATCCAACTCGGGATTGTTCCTACCATGCCGGTGTAGCTGAGATTGACAACCATCAACTCATGCTGATTCTTAAGGAAGTCTGGTAAAGCACCTGTTGGCTCGTTGAGCTTACAGTTTGTCATGCTAACAACTTTGAGCTGGAATTGAGGAGTCCAATGTGGATCCTCTGTGTATACACGTAAATCAGCATTGAGGCTGTCAAGCTCGAACAGCTCAAGCTTCGAGTTTTCACCAAATGAACTCAATGACACTGAACCTTCAAAATGGTTGTTAGAGAGGGATACATACTCTAGTGACTTGGGGTCAGAAAAGAGTGTGGAAGGGATGGTTCCGACAAAGCCATTATGCGAAAGAGCGAGGAGCTTCAAAGAAGTTAGCTTGCTCAGACATGGAGGGATCAGTCCACTAAGCCTATTTCTGCTCAAATCCAGCTCTTCTAGGTTCGTTAACTTGCACAATCCTGTATAAACCTATAATGTCACTATAACTTCGAAAAACTACCGTTTTACTAGTCTGATTATCTGATTCATGAACATATATAGTTGCAGTGTTACCTTCTTCTGGTAAGGAGATGTTCACGAACCGGTTAGTTCCAAACGACAACGCCTTTAGAGCTGTCAATGTACCTATTGATGAGGGAATGCTGCCGGTTATGTTATTACCAGCCAAATTCAAGACCTCTAGAGCAGTTAAAGTACTGAATCCTGTTACCAGAAGGCCAGTGATATAGTGTAAGAGTGTCTATCTGGTAATGGAATTGAGAAGAACAATTTGAGATTTAGTATACAGCGCACATATACCTTCAAAACTCGATAAATCTGTTAGGGAGTTTGATCGAACATTTAAGTACCTCAACGACTTTTGTGCAATAAACGAAAGTGGAATCTGTGTTAGCTGATTCGAACTGAAATCCAAGCGTTCTAGCTTCGTCAGATTGAGTTCTCCAGTGAAACCTGATGATACAAAATGAATGAAATGAAACTAAGTAATTAACATACACAAACAGATAGAAAACGATTAGTACCTGTCAAGGAATTATAAGGCAAGCTCAAATTCTTGAGTTCTTGAAAAGGATTGAGCAGAGAGAAGTTCAAGTAGCCCAGTTTGACAGTTTCCAGGATGGAAAGTCGCGAAACGCGCGTAGTTATTGGATCGCAGGTGACATCTTCCCAAGCGCAGCAGTCGACATCTTCACCCCAAGATGAAAGAGAAGAACCATTTAGGTAGTCATAAGCCTCTCTAAGGTTCAAAAGGCCAATTTTTTCTTCCTCCAAGCAACCCATAACTCCATGATTAATGTAGTTCTGGTGATCAAGTGTCATGAAGCCAAGAACTAGCAAGCAAAAGTACAGCCTTGCCAAGAACAATTCCATCATGTATGCTATTGCTAAATATTCCAAAAGTAGAACTGATCAAGCATCAAATATACATAGATCATCTAATATCTGACCAGTGCCTTGTCATTTATTTCCTGTTTTCTTGTTCGGGTCATTTTCAACTTGACTTCATGGTCATATTCTTAATTTTCATTATCAGTAATTATCATACATTGTCATCATCAAAACGTTGAACCGTGTATATATTGACGAGGTCATATCTTATTATTCATGAACAGATTTTTCGAATGAACAGATATGTTGCGAATGAACCAACAAATTGTGTCGTATGTAATGTATCGAATTCCATCCCATCCACATAATACGAGCTCAAGTTCACGTAAATTTGTGAGTTATAGTCATTCATTTTAATTCGTAAATACCAACTACATAAGTGGCTATTGGTCAAGAATTAAGGTACAAATCAAAAGTGGCCTCATTCTGCAATTGGTACCTTTTTATATTGGATAAGTTTTCGGCCCAGTCCAGGTACCAGAAGTATACCATGGGGGCAATAACTTATTGGGTCCATATCCCTTAGGGCCAATGGTGCTAAGGCTTGCTCCAGCAGGGGCGCACCTGCTGGAGCTGGAGCGCCTGAACTGGAGCTGAACGTTCAGCTGCGCCTCCTCAAATCTTGAGGCGCGGCTGAACAGTTTATTGCCTTTTTTTTTTTTTTCCTTT
>JAYMSL010004000.1:0-11647 GCA_036897195.1 Plantago coronopus | reverse complement strand
AAAACCTACTAAACACCAACTCTTATCCAAACACTTTTTTTTCACCCTCTACTAACAACTCTGTTACTATTCATCTGTTAACCAACACACTTTACTCAACTCTTAAAAGCTTGTCCACTCAGCCCGTTAATCTTTCTACGAGGTAAAAAAAATGTTAATGCATTATTTTCCCGAGGTAAATTAGCTTACATAGGTGCTAGGTTGGGAAGTTTCAGTTCAGTTTACCATAATTTCGGTGTAGTTTAATTTCATTCATTACAGTTTAAGTGTGTATAGTATAAATTTAGACTCTGTTATTTTCAACTGAGATTTTCGAAATTGAACTGAACTGAACTTAAGTGAAATACAAATTTGAACTAACCAAACTTGAACTGAACTGAACTGATCTGAACTGAATGGAACTGAACTTAAGTTGAAAAGAATAGAGCCTTATACTTGAATTCAGTTCAGTTAAGAGATTTTTAAAAAAAATTATGTGAATTGAATAAAGTCTAAAGTAAAATATTCTCTAGTATATTGACTATAGCCATACGAGTATTATTTATTATTAATTTTATCAACGATCTACTACTCAGACTTTTTATATATATATATAGCTATAATATTCACAATTTTCGTAAGTTGGTCTTTTCATAATATTCGAGTTACATTTAAAGTTGTCAACTTGTCGTCACGTTTGCACGTGATTCGATTTATACAAATCAGTAACTACTTTCTTTTCGTTACTAATCATACTTATGACTCGTTGAGCTGGATTTAAGTTAAAAAGTACGAATACTTAATCATGGGTCATGTATCATAACAAGTATAATGATGATATATTGAGGTGAATTTTTTTTGAGAATTGGTTCATGAAGGGGATATCATTTGAAATTCATTTCTTCCACATTTAGTTTGTCTAGAGAGACTACTTGTCATTGACCATTTTTACCTGAATTGGAGGTTGGGACTGGAGTAAATGTTAGACCTCATGTCAACTTAGTCCTTCACTATTTGAATTTCGTAATTTCGTTCTAAAATCATCGTAAGTTTTGTTTGAAGTGGTAAATCTAGTTACTCCTTCCGTCCTTTACACATATATCTGGCAGTATAATCTCACTCTTCTCTCAAATGGTTTTATGTTTATAACTAGCTAGCTACTTCCTCCGTCTCACAAAACTAACGTTATTAATACATCCGATTCCGACATGACACCATCATATTTCAGATGCACCCAATCTTGAAGGTTTGCCTGTAGTTCATATTCATGGTGCATTTTGATGAGTGGGACACTGGCATTAAACAGTTAGCATTGATTGGGATTGGGATAGGACCAAAGTGCATGCAGAAGTGAAGAAGTTGTATAACTAGTACACATTGGGCATTTGCCATGTAAATTGATTGGTCAGATTTAGCAAAATGAGCTCTCCAGTTTTAGCTATGGAGGAATTTTGGTTTTCATATATTGGAATTTCTTGTTCTTATGCATATTTTCAGTTCAGACAAACTCACAGATGTACAAATGCTAGGTTCCAAACTTGTCCTCCTAACTGGTTTTTTGACAAATGGTAACCTAATCTTGTTACTGAAAATCACGAGTAAGTATATGACTAATTGTTTTACTACACTTCAGAACATAAGAACGAGTCAAACTGATTGATATTAGGATGTTGAAGTAGTCTCGTTTTGTCCACTCTGCACTCTAAATAGTCATATGTTGAGCTCGGGTGTACCAGCTCACGTATAATGGAGAACATTTTAACCACCCAACATCAGTTTGAGAATTATAGATATTTTAGATATGAAATCTCTCTTTTCTTTCTTTTTTTTATTTACGCGATGTGTGACGCCCAGGCAGGCGTGTGCCCTCAGCACTAGTTGGTAGTTAAGTCCATTTCTACATGAATATTACACTAGCTGTATCACTAACACTTACGCACCAGAACTATATATAGGGTATAGGGAAATTCGATATTGGGCTTAATGAGAGTGAAACCACTGAACTTACCACTCAGTTTGATGTTGGACTATTGTAGTTTCTTTTTTGTCCGGTCTGTACTCTAAATAGTCATATGTTGAGTTCGGGCGTACCAGCTCACGTATTGGAGAACATTTTAACCATCTAACACCCGTTTGAGAATTATGGGTACTTTAGATATGAAATCTCTCTTCCTTTACAATGGCTTTTAAGTCGTAGTTGACATTTTTACATGAATATTACACTAGGTGCAACACTAACGCTTACGTACCTGAACTATATATATAGGGTATAGGAAAATTCGATATCGAGTTTGTAAGAGTGAGGCCACCGAACTTACCACTTACAAGTTAAACAGACTTCTGGACAGTGTGCGTTTATGAGACGTAAAAACTGAAGAAACGGTATGTCGTGGGTGTGTTGTAGATATGGACCATATGGTGGAAGTTATTGAGTTTCACATGTTTGTTCGAGTTTGCTTGTTGGTGGTGAAATGCTGAGGAAACTTTTTCTTTACGTTTCTTTTCTCATTATTGTATTAGATTCTTCATTCTTCTTCTTCTCCCAACCAATATCTACACTATTAATGAAATGCTACACAATTGGCTATAAAATAGTACAATGTTGTTTTTTAGTTAGTTTCGGAATATGTTTTAGTATTCTTTTTTAAATGATAATGTGGTTTATTTAAATGAGACGAAAGGAGCTAGGAGTGGTTTGGAGTGTCGGAAACCATCCTCGAAGTAGTATGGGCGTAGTCATAAGTTACATAGGGTAAAAGTCAAATTGGGCAAAAGTCTCAAGTTTGCGAAAAGAGACACAGTTGTATATTAGAAGAGGTTGAAAATTTTGAAAATACGCCATCCGACACGAAACTGCTTCCATGATTTGCTAGGACGTACGCCACTGAGTTTTCTTCCCGGCTTCTTGCTACTTCTTCAATTATGAATATCATCATCTGGATGTGATTTAATTAGTTCTTGAGTGTTTTATACCGTATGGTAAAAATCTGTACTATTTCATCAATCAAATGTTACATCAAGAACAATAGCGTGGAATGCTCGAGTCTTCGTTCTTCTGAAACCTTCTTCCTCTCAGTCTCGTTCTTTCAGAGTATGTTTTCTAGTTAAAAAAGTTGAAACAGATCAATAAAAGTGTTGACTCTCGATCTAACAACATGTGCCGCTCGAAATCTCGAGTTAAGACTAGTGATACCATAAGACTGCCCTCAACATTTCTTGTTTTAGCTTAATCGTAAGAGACACAAATTTGATGAATGATTGGATGCAAGATGGGAAGCCATTAGTGCACATATTAGGGACAAATGGGCCTATCTTGTTTCCTTTCCCAAATAATTAAACAATATTATCAATACTTGGTCAATCTAAACCAACATCACGTACATCTCTTTTTTGTATTTTATACTAATTCTCTTTGGCTCTTCTTCTACTTTATACGCTTCACAGTTCATATTCAAAGTATTTATAGCCGAGTGGTAAGTTCAGAAGTTCTGAATTCAAGAAGTTATGGATTCGATTCCCGTCATCAGTAATCATGTCTCCTGTCTCCTGTATTGAGACTTGTAGAATATTTAATTTATTAATGATTAAAAATTTGCCGAACGAGTGTAATTGTAACAGTATATCTTAAAAAAAGTTCATAACTAGCTACTTTAACACAAGTTTTGATGTGGTGATTAAGACTGCGTTCAATTCATCTGAAAACTTCTAATCTGAATTAAATGGACTTGAACCGTAATAAATTAAATTTAATTCAATTATTAATTTAAATTATGTACACCTGAACTGAAATTAATGGATTTGGATCGAATTGAACACAACTGGAAAACTGAAAACATGTTTTATCATTTTTGAAGTAAACAAGGCTCTGCTCATTTACCATAGTTTCAGTTTGTGTTGTGTTCAGTTTAGGCCCATTCAGTTCACGTGTGCGCAGCACAAATTTATAATTGAATTCAGTTCAGTTCCATTTAATCTAGTTCAGTTTAGAAATTTTAAATTAAAGTGAATCGATCAGAGTTTTACTATTATTTACAAAATCTTGTTTAATTCATCATCAAATATTCCTTAACAAGTATCACATATTCACATCCTGGTAATATGAAAATGATTGGAAATTGTATTTATGTTGGATTGATTAATAATTAAAAGTGGGATCAATTGCCGGCAATGCCGGCTAGATAACATCTTCTTCTTCATCATCTCATATGGTATAAGGTGACCACATGGAGAGGAGTTATGATTGAAAATTACAGGAATTCAATTATGTCACGAGAATTCTTCCTTACTTGTTCACCATTTCCCTGCACCAATTCTTTATTTCCCCTTATTTAATACTCAATACTCCATTTCCCAAATGGACACTTTCAACTTCTGTTGTGAACAGATTATTGGATAGATTTCGACATTTGGGAGGACGAGAAAGGCCGAGTGTTAAGGATGCTAAAGCAGTACTATAGAAATAGAAGTACGAGTGGTAAAGAGGTTCAAACAGTTGGTTTAAATTAGGGTTAGAAGGTATTATTGTAGTTATACGATGAATCGGATGATATAGAAGTAGAAGTACAAGTAGTATAGTTAATTTTTTTCGATTATAAAAAGAAAAGAAAAGGATGATGGGAGAGGCTAACAATCACAAGCACTCACAAGCACCAACAGCTAAAAGGTGAAAACTGGGATCATCAAATAAAACTAATCATATCATACTTTTACCAATTAATTAGTGACTAATTATATGCTTACCACTTTACCATAAGTTTTACTTTTGACTAATGTTTCTCAACTCTCAAGGCCATATATATCCCCATACCTTAATATCTTACTTAGAATGATTTGGAACCATATATCAACGAGTTTGAAACCATCAAGAACACGACTACACTATGAGAGAGTATATGTCATTTATGTTTTACGTCCCATATACCATTTTGTTAGAGTCGGCGAGACTTCCACTTATTGCTTTATAAGCGAACGTATCTCTTTCTTGCCATATTTTGTTTCCGCTTGTACTCACACTAAATAGTTTCACATTCGATCACTTGAAATATATTTTTACTTATGAGTAAACGTATTGAACTTTTGAAAATCTTGCCAATTGATTCGAGGGTAAATATCAACCAAGGGCTGGTCAACAGCCCTTGTTTCAAAAAACTACCTAGCCACTTCTGAAAATTTCAAAAAAAGGCAAAACAATACAAATGTACATTTATGTGCTGAAATGTACAAATTTTTCTGTACATTTTGCTCAAATTATAACATAACCACAAACCAAATGTACATATTTCTGACTAAAATGTACAAATTTTTGGTCAACTTTTATGCGAGTTACTGTTTTGCCTTTTTTTGAAATTACCTCTCCAAGTATGTACCGGCTTGCTATTTACCCTGATTCGAGAAATGATAGATGATCGGTGGACAATTGGACTATCTTACTCATTTTGCCTTGTTGGATCTTAGATTAGAATCCAGTAATTGCCAGGCCTGGGCTGATTGGGCCATAAGCAGCCCCTAGACACACTATATTGCTAGCCCAAAGATGTGGTATGAGAGCCCGAATTCCAAACCTCGTTCGTATCGAAAGCAAATTTAGTTTGTTCGTATATGTTATAAACACGAGTCTGAATGTTTTATGGAGTGTTTTAATGTACTAACTAAAACGCGAACTTTTACGAGACTGGCTCGAGAAAGAAATTATTACCATAGAAATTCTACTTACATAGATTTCTAAGCATTTCTAGCCAAATTGACATTACAAGATCATTTCCTAGTAAAAAAAAAGCTAGTACAAAACTGAAAAAAAATTCAGTAAATCAAATTCTATTTACTCCTAAACATTATGATTAATGAATAAATTATCATTAATTAAGAAATAAAAACAATGAGCATCAGCTAATCAAGCTGAGACTCCCACCTGTAGCTCAATGCATCCACAACACCCTCAAAACTATCAAACCTGGAGCTCACAACATCCACACCAACACCCAATCTCTCCGCCCCCGCGGCCGTAACCGGCCCATGCGCAGCCACGACCATCCTCGGCAACGCTCTCCTGACCACCCCCCAATCCATCCCCAGTTCCTCCAACCCCTTCAGCATCCCTTCAACCTCCCCAGTACTCGTAAACACGACCGCATCCACCCCACATTTCGCCTCCTCATCCATCAACTCCACCAGCCTCTCCACCCCACTATCGCTTCGCCTCGTCTCGTACGCGTCCACCCTGATCGCCACCCACCCCTTCCTTCCCAATGCGTTCAGAAACTCTGGAACCACATGGGGTTCGTCAATCCCGACAACAACGGGGACCGGGCATAGGATCCTCTTCCCTCCCCCCACACCTAATGCATCAACCAATCCACCAGGCGTAGCCACTGGCGGAACAAGGACTCTAATCCTGGACGGATCTTTGCATAGTTTATCAAGAAATGACCCGTTCAGCAGCTCGGAGTCGTTCCCTAGAGCGGCGACTGTGAAGGCCTCATTGCCCTGTGAGGGTAACGGAGGGGTGGAGTTGTTGGATATCGCTTCGGAGAAGGCGGTGATGCCGTTCCGGGAAGTGAACGCAATGGCGGAGAAGTGGTGGAGGGTCAGGAGGTGGCCTTGGACGGAAGAGATTGTCTGTGGGGTGGTCTGGACTGTGATGGTGGGGATGTGGAGGGGCTTCCACCCTTTCACCTGGATGTGGTGGCTCAGCCTGGCGGCGTAGTTCTCCGGGGTGGTGAACGCCACCAGGCGCGGCGGAGGTGATGGCTGTGGATTCAGGACAATATTCATTATCTCACAATTTCAAGATTTGTCCACAGAATTATTGCACTACTGCATATGGACAAAAAGATCTAACAGAAATACAAACATCATCTCACAAATTCTCAGATTTGTTCACACAAAATTGCATATGGACAAAACAATCTGAACTGTAATAAAAATTATAAACATAGAAGATATTTTGGTAAGGTGTGTGTTTCTATGTAATATATTATTAAGAAAAATATCTCATCCAAAATAGCAAACAGAACAAATATGGAACAGTCAATTATAGGAAAGGATCCGATCTTGAACAGTTTCTCAAGGATTTAACGGGAACGAAATGCAACTCAATTAATAATACGTTTCACCTCAAACAAAAAACATTTTACTCATTTAACAAAAACTTTATTCAATGGTATAAATTTCTGACTCTGGAGACAGTATATCTAGCTATCCTTCATTACCCAGTGTATGTATGGCTGGCTCTATGGGTACAATGTATCTTCTCAGAATGAATCAAGTACAATTTGTTACGAATAAGCTTCAGCCTATCAGTAAAGTTGAGACGACAGCCCTTGAAATCTCGTAGATTGAAGCGAACAAATCTGTTTATCCTATGAATTGGGATTTTGAAGATGTGTCTGGTCTTTAATTTGGTGTGATACATGGTTTACTGGCTATACGCAATCTTTCCATGACGCTTCGTATCTTCTCTGATATAGTTGCGTAAAGGCACCTTTGTGCAGCCTCATTCAGTCCGCAGGGAGTGGTGTCAGGCCACCCAGCAGGAGAGAATGATAAATCTTTGGACATGACTATTGCCTTCTGCTTCAGTTGAGGAACATCAAATGTGATTGGGTCCCCGATGACTATTTTTATTTCCTTGTTGAATAAGGGGATAGGAGGCTTCTTCCCGAACATATAGCTCTCTGGCATAACCTGCAAGACAATAGACATGAGAGAGAATGACGTTTATCAGCTATTAGAAGTGATTTCCAAGTTCCAACTATCTCATCTTCATGAAGAAGTGAGGTGAATTCAAGTCCAGACCGACTCCCCAGACACTATACCCCTTGAGCTGTGGTAAACCTTAAGTATTCAGTACGTATATTTCTTCAATTTCTAGAGTACATCAGGCATCCATTCAATCAAGATATTAATACCACCATCACTACTATTTTTCACGAGGCAAACAAAACATATCTTCCCTCTCAACACTATCAAAAAGAAAATTCCAACAGGGTAGTAATTGCAAGAGGGAAAAGAAAAGAAGATAGCTCTAATTAACACGATGAGTTGCAGAGGTTCAACTTTAACAGATCTGAGAAACGAATACATGAAAAAAAGGGTTTCTGAAGGCAGGATTAGGATCCCAAACTCCATTTTCGCAAACAGATGAAAATAACAGGCTAACTCCCCAAGATAACAAACTAACAAATAGGTAGATTAGGACAAGGAAGACGTACCTTTTCGAAACCATGATGCACTATAGGCAGAACTATTGGAGAAACAGGTGCACGAGCAATGAGACTGGCAGTTCCCCATTTTAATCGCCGTATAGGTGCATCTTCCTGGCACACTTTTCCCTCAGGAAATGAATGCAGCTGTAAATTTACAAAATATATGCAATCAAGAGAATGCTTATAAGAGAATGATGAGTTTATGAAAACGTTAACACCGCAATATGATATCACTGAATTCATAAAATCACCTAAGATAGCATGAACAAGGCACCTATGTCGATTGGGATCAATTTAACACAAATAAGTATTAAACAAGCACAGACTCAAGTACTCAACGTAAAACTGTTTTTTTGTTGTAATAGGATGCCTGCGATGATTGTGAGGTACTAGAAGCATGCTTATGGGAACTATCTGATTCATCAAGAGATATATTTTTGTTCAAGATCAAACTCTTAGGGTGACAATCAAATGGACTACTTAATCTTGGGCTGAATACAGCACAAGAAATTATGTTGTACTTGGAATAACTTGTAAAAGCAGGGAGGCTCTTTAGCTAGATTGAAGTATGTAAGTCATAAGAGTACCCAAGCTCCATCAGCCAAACGCTCAAGAGCCTCATTCATGTGCTCCTGATATATCCCACCTCCTCTTGTAATAGGTATACATTTTCCTGCAAGTTACACTTCATGTATGAGCTGACTGGAAATTACTCTTTCTTATAATGGTCAGAGGCTCAGAGCAAAGAAGTGGATCATTACATGTGCATTTATCTGGGAACATATACAAATGGCCCTAGCCTAAAGCTCCAACAATATGCTAGACAAAATACACACATTGATAGAAACTGGACAACGATCACTAGTAAACTCTCATATTATCATTAGTTACACTACTCGAGTACTCGGTGCAAACATGTCCCGATCCCAGGTTGTAAATTAAAATATCTGAACTGCCAAAACCATATGCTTATCCGTGCTAGCAAATTTACAGTCAAATAACTTGCAGACAAGGCACCCTTGATAAATGATTTCTTAGCTATTTACGTTAACAAAATGCAACCAATAAGGGCATACTGCTAATACAAAAGAAAGATGCGGTCCAACAAAGAAATTTTGACATACCAAGCCTGAAACAATATGAGAATACTGGATTAGTGAAGCATATGTCTTCAGCTGTCAATACCCATCTGCCTAAATTTGCATCCGTTACCGGAAAACCCTCAAGTCCCCACATCACCGGATCATCCAACCTGAGCAGTTAACCGACACACTTCACATCCACAATACAGCTAAAACAAATAAATCAGAACATACTACTAACTGACATTATAAGCATCAAATCCTTTGCACTACCTATCTGACCAAAAAATTGCCCAGTTCAGATCATTTCAACAGGAAATTAAAGAAACTTCAAATTCAGAACACACTACTAACTGACATTATAAGCATCAAATCCATTGCACTTCTTGTCTTACCAAAATTGCTCAATCAAGATCATTTCAACAGGAAATAAACGAAAATTTGAATACAGAACACACTACTAACTGACATTATAAGCATCAATCCATTGCACTTCTTGTCTTACCAAATTGCTCAATCAAGATCATCTCAACAGGAATTAAACGAAATTTGGAATTCAGAACATACTACTAAGTACTAACTGACATTATCAGCATCAAATCCGTTGCACTTCCTATCTCACCAAAACTGCTCAATTAAGATCATTTTAACAGGAAACAAGCTCAAAATCGAATTGGCGAACAGCTGATACTTTACATTGAGTAGAGAGAACTGACGTGGACATGTGATTGCTGACGGTTAGCAGAGGTACGCCGGGAGGACGGCTGGTGACGTGGCGTAGTAGGGTATCGAGGTTGTGGACGGAAGTGGTGTTGAGTAAATTCGCGACTGACTTGGCGACTGCTCCGACCGCCATGAACATCATTTTGCGAGGCATTCCGCGGAGGTGATCTGCTCTCGCCGCCCATTCCATCGTCCTCATTCTGCCGGACCTCCGCCGTCACCAGGAGAGTAATCAAACGCAGCGTTTTGAGCTTGTAACTGCAATCAACCGCTTTGATGTGAATTGAATCTTCTCCTTCAGTGGAAAAGTCTCTATTGATATATAGTCGACTACTAGTCCAGTACTCCTCCAGACTGGAGTGGTTAATACTTGCATTATGAATTTTCGCTAGTCGAGTCTTAATGAGGGCCAGTCTCGAGATTAATTTTTTATCAAGAAGTCTAGTTCAAGTTCGAGTTGTGTATGACATTACTCGGCTCGGCTCGTTTACCATCACCCACAAACTTGAAACCAGACATGAGATCTTGGTCAAAGAGTTGGAGACCTCTCGGGAAATAGTGTGTCTCTTCAAAAGATGAGATCAATATCGTATATGAAAAATGAGCGTACATACACATACATGGACGGATCAATGGATTAACTACAAAATGGCAAATGTACGCATTTGACAATAACTTGTACTCCCTCCGTTCCACAAAAGTTTACCCACTTTCCATTTTCGGACGTCCCACAAAACTTTACCCATTACCAAATAAAGAATCGAACCCAGGAGGGTGGTGCAGTGGTAAGGTGTAGGGTGTAATGGTTAGAGGTCCCGGGTTCGATTTCCGGAGGTGGAGATTTATTTTGGTGATATAAGGTTGGTATTGGTGTGGGGTATAAGGTTGGTATTGGCTTAGTGTAGGAGTAGGAGTAGAATAAATTTACCTCTTCAAAAAAAAATTACCAAATAAAGAAGCTACCCCACACAATAAAACACTATTTTAATATCAATACACTTCTTTATTACCACACATTCTCAAAAGGTAACATACCCCACTTACTTTTTCATTTTTACTCCATTACTTTAAATCATTTTATTAAATTGCGCGCCAACCTTAACGAATAATGTTTTGTGAGACGGAGGGAGTAGTTTGCAGTCTATTTTGTTTAGAATGGCAAATGTAGTTTGCAGTCTATTTTGTTTTGAATTTACGCATTTGACAATTAACTTGTGAACATTCAAACTAGAGTAAGTCTAATATTAGACCATATTAGGTGCGTCTAACTATATGCAGTCTAACAAGTCTGATCAGAATCTAATCGTTACGTATATGACCTCTCAGTCACGGAGACGTGCTTAAACATGCATTGCTCATTTCATATCATGTTAAGCTTATTGATACAGCTACAAGACATGAGGCAGAAAGGAGTCAAGAATTGGAGTGAATGTTTACAGTACAATACAACAAATGCACTAAAATGTGTGATGACCCTTCAGTTCATGGGTTGCTGATTCTTAGGTCTAGTACTACAAGAGTACTTGGATCAGGATTACTGTTCCCTAGAAAGACAAAGTTAAGTCATTAGACTCAGTTACATTTGTTCTGTGACATTATATTATTTGCCCAGCAACTTCATACTGGGGCAAACTTTAGGAAACAACATACTAGACTCGT
>JAYMSL010003999.1:0-11648 GCA_036897195.1 Plantago coronopus | reverse complement strand
CATACAGCTATAAACAGACCTGACAACTATAATCAGACCTTGACATACATATCCAAATCGAATTTATTATATGAAAACAAAAAGACGGAGAGAGAGAGAAAACAAGAAGACTCAACCTTTTGCGCCGCCTACACGCTTGTAAATGTGTGTCCATGCGTGAGGCTAATAAATTTATACTAAGATTTTGATTTAGGTCATGAAAAGCGTTTGGGTCGTACTTTGGCAAGTAATGGGTTTTTGGCCAAAGCCCATTAATTTTTTGAAATATATATAACCCATCAAAATAGAGTAGGTTATGTGTCCTCACATGTTAGTAAACAATAATAGATTATGGGTCCCCACATGTTATGGGTCTCCACATGTTAGAATGGAATAGGTTATGGATCCCCACATGTTATGGTCCCCACATGTTATAATGCAACATGTTATGGGTTCCCACATGTTATGAGCCTCCACATGTTAGAATGTACTCCCTCCGTCCAAGCACAAGTTTCTCACTTGTGTTTTGGTCAACAAAATAAGCTTTTATTACTTTTTGAGTATTATATTACAAGTGAAGTACTTTTTGGTGTGTTGTAATTAAATTGGTGGATAAAGATTGGGGACCACATGTCCAAAAAAGGAAATGGGAAGCTTTGTAATGGACTACTAAAAAGGAAAGTGGGAAACTTTTGACTGGACGGAGGGAGTAATAGTTTATTGATTATACAAGAGATATTTAGATGCTCAGCTCTAACTCTGCGATGATATCATTGTTTATTGGCGTGAGCCCATCTCGCGATAGACTGCCGGTTGCGCCAAAAGTATTTTGGTTTTGGGGCGTGACAATAACTGAAATTATTTAAAGTATAAATTTTAATTACGCAAACTTGAACTAAACTCAACAAACCTGAATTTAAAGTAAACTGAATAGAGTCTTTCTCCTCCCAACAATTCTTAAATCACTCTCACATGGAGATACGATTTCTTTTTAGTTTAAAAATATATGGATACATATTATTAATTGAATCGGTAAAACGATAATGTTATTAGCTAGATGTATATTGTTGCTTATAAAATGAAAAGAAAAAGAAACACATTAAAACAAATATAATTTCTCAATTAGTTATATTTGCAATATTGCTAAGTCCTAAAAGAAGACCGGTTCTCAAGAGACATCTTCTTCCTCGTTTGAGCATTTACCTTTTTTGTGATTTTATAAAATGGGCAACTAGATTTTGTATGGGTGTTGTATTGTATCGCCCACTATTATTTTAAATTTATAAGAGATCACTATTGTACTTTATCGAACATATCTTGCAACTTTAATGATAACAATGATGCAAATTTTAGGAATCGATTTATATTGAAAATATATAAACTAAGTAAAGTATACCATCTTTGAATTTTCCAAGTTACCTTTCAATTATAGTTTACATACAGTTTTCTTTGTTTTATTTGAAAATCCGTTCTTTACCATCGGCTAATACGTGTCTTCTTGACCACCTTCTTTAGGTTACACTCTTATTATTGAGTGATATAAATGGTGTTTTGCCGGAGTTGTATAGGTTCATCCGGTCAATATCAAAAACGGTATAGACAGATTCGACCGGTTTTACAGGTGGTCAAAACCCGAGTTTTAAATCATACCTAATCTAGACAAAAGGTAGATGATCCTTCCCTATAATTTCCAACAGTTTCCCATAAAATTGAACACACTAAAAATCATGACAAATTGTTTTAGATGGATCCTGTGACATGCATTTGTTTGTTTTATCATTTATTTCACGGGTTGACTAAGACATACTAGTTGGTGTACACTACTTAAAATTTTTAAGTTTGTTAATTGTCTTCTAGCTGGATGTGTTAAGACTTTTAATTGTGAGTAACCACTTGATTATTGTTTGTGTGTAATTGTCTATTATCATCATGTGGAGACTTGAGTGCACAAGGATGCCATATTCTAAAATGCATGTACCTGAAAGTAACTGGTAAATATACCTTAGTCAACGTTTAATCTAATGAGATTTACGAATAAACGGATATCCTACTTTATTCTCACTCGCGTATACAATATTCAAAAAACCATGATTTTGAGCTTTTCATCTTAAAATTTTAATCTTGTCTAGTTGTCTATATTAGACCATTTCTTGTCCTTTTTTTCCAAATGTTAGAGTTGTTAGTTTGGGTCTTGATCAGACTCCGCTGAATAACAAATTAACAAGTGAGTCTGATCAGACCCATATATCGAATCCAATTGGAGATGGTCTTACAATATTTAAATTAAGACGATTTTATGTTGGAGTGTGAAGCACTAGCAATGAAGATAAGTCATGAGTACAGAAGTTTGTCTAGGCAAGTGAGATCTCCTAACATTTGCAACTAGTTTGAAATCTAAGCCACTTCTCAAGCGTAAGTACCAAGTTTTCAAATTTGTAAGTACCAAGTTTTCAAATTTGAAATTCAATAGAAGGCATGTTACTAGTTAATCATTTGTGTAATTAAGACATGCAGTACTTTTAACAGGGTGATTAGTTGTATCAAATTCAATTTACCACACATCTGTCATTTCATCAGCAGGAGGAAGAAAAAGATGGATGTCAAGAAACACATGGTGGATTACTGAAACTTGATTACATGCTTGTCATGCAGTGGGTCCAGTTAGTGAGTAAGTGAGTGACAGGAGTAATATCACCCACCTTGATTAACTTAGGTGAAATTAGATGTGAAATTTGTTTTTGTTGGTTGTGAACTTTTGTTCCGATAAGCTCCGGTAACTATTATCGAGTTATCATCAGTTTACTTAACCCACCTCGCCTAGCTCCTACCAGCTTCTACCAAACGAAGCTGGCTCAAGCCTCAACCAAGTACTACAAATTTGCAGCATCTCCATAGATGACAACTATGCTTATTTTGCCGGCAAGTGACAAAACACCAGTCATCTTATTGGTCCTAACCAATATTATTGTTACAATCTACTTTCAAGTCCATTGATTTATGTAGGTGCAATAGTACCTGCAGTTTGAAATTTGAATAGTCCTAGAACCTTTATGTCCCTGCAAGAGTTCATGTGAGTTCTATCTAGTTGCGCTTCTGGCATTAAACCATCATTTAAGCCTTATAAATACAAGGGCCATCTCTGCCCTGCCCTGCCCTGCCCTTCGGCGAGTGAGTTTCAATCTGCACGACGATTATCAAACGTTACAAGGGCGTAAACAGAAGACAGCGAAAGAACGATAATTTAGTCAAATCACACATCAAACAATATACATAAGCTTGTGGGAGAAGGCTGTTGGGGTAGGCAAGGAAAAGAAGTGAACTGTGTGATGCAAGAAAACATATGATCCACACAAGATACTACTTTATTCAAAATGAAAAGCATTGGTTTCTTGTTATGCACTCATTTGACAGTTTAGTTCCATTGCATAAGATAACCAGCTCAAATGGCCCACTGGTATCATGGACTCATGGTTACCTAGCTCCACAACTGAAGAGGAAGCCTCAAAGATAAATATCTGTCCATCTTTTCAGTGCTCAAAGCATACATATGGAATCACAGTCAAACACGTGGCGATACAGTGTGTAGAAACGATAAGATGGACGGCTGAGATCATCTGAGGCCTGTTTAGGCATGTTAAAGTAGATTGTGTGAGTCTTGTTATGCAAGATAGCATGATTGAGGATCAATATGACAATCATATCTTTGGGTATGTGTCCACCACTACTGCTCTATATCTCAAAAGATAGGAATGATTCATGTGATACTTCTAAACTTCATAGAATACTTGAACGAACCGAAATGAACAAACTAAAGGCACGGACACAACAGCGAACAAGTATATCAACATAACTTCATCATAATCAAAAGCAGGGTAACCAAGTCATATTAGAAGCAGAAACAATTTAACTTACAGCAGGTCAGCAGCTATCTCCTTCTCATACATTTGAAGCCTGACATACTTTACAGAGCGAAATACTGCATGGAGTCGGAATTTCCTTCATTAGTATGTTAACCGCATTAACAAGATGTGATATTTTGGATGTATATGAATATAGTTAACTATGAATCATGGCCAAGATATGAGCTAAAATGGCATAATATGCCTCAGGAAGGAGCTTCTGCATTTCATCTACCTAGAAAATCTAGAGTAGCCAGCCAATCTGGTAACGAATGAATGTCATCACTCATCAGTTTCCTATAAAACCCCATTTGCCAGCCACTAGAATAAGTAAGAGAACCCATCTGCTTTGAGCATTATTTGAATGGAGAGCAGGACATAAAACTACAGAGAAGGCTGGAGGTGGCGGAAACTCTTTAACTTGCCATAAGAACGAGGAAAGCCCTGAGGTTCGCTCTTTCCTAACAGAAAGAAAACTAGAAATCGATCCCAGCCATCAAGCCCCTGTTCAGGAACTGACTGCTTCTGTTATTCTCTAGTTCAGAACATGAATGTGATAGTAAGATTCTCATCAAAGAATCGGCTTAGTGTTAAGACTTAAGACTCATGCAAAAGTTAGTACCTACAGAAGAACAAGTGACTGGAACTTTGGCCCTGATATGTGTGGAGATCAATTGGCTTTTCCTCCCCATGTACCTAAATATTTCCAAACCTTTCTCCACTAGACCACCGTGGCTACAATAAAACGGAACAGAGGCCAATGCAAGTCTTTTTGCTTGTATTCCTTCATCCTGCATTCATTTAAACAAAACGCACAATCTACCATCTCATTAATCCTTCCCATGATATGCAATGATAGCATTCTTAGAGTGAACGGTGCTAATTAAAGATACGCCAAGCTTCTTCAACACTCTTCGAGTACAATAGTCCAGTTATGTTGCAACCGAGACATTGCAATCAAACCACACATTCTACAGACCATGCCATGGACTTCTCTCCCTTTTAAACCAAACCGATCATCCTACATGTAAGGGGCAAACCGATCATCTCCCAGCATTTAACATACTAAAAACCAACCTCAAAGCCTCCTGATCAGCCAGTTCATTTTTAACTATACCAGACATCATCCGACTTCACGTTACAAAATCTGGGACTCATCCTTCTTCACTCATCTAAAAGAAATTATCAAAAGCACCATCAAGGTCTCCAGTCCTAGCAGTAGCACACCCTGCAATAATCACAATCCACATAACTTCTCAGGCAGGCTCCATATATAACTTGAAAGTTGTTATCCCATCTTATCAAGCAAAACATTTACCGACTCATTACTTGTGTGAATCTATCCCACATCAACATACCACCAGTCCACCACATTAAGATTGTTCGTCAAGCTATAATATCTCTGTCAGCCATTTCATCAAACAGCTTACGTGCCAACCGATCTCCCCTCTTTCACGATAGATGTATATATCATTCAAATCATTACAACCCGACCATCCAATTGCCGCTTCATGAAATTCGGAAGAAAGCTATTGTAACATCATTCAGTTATCCAATTGAAAGCACAAAGCAGAAGTATTCGAGTTGGGCGTTTGTCATGATAGATAATTTGGCGCTATAATATCGTCAAATTAGGGACATTTACACCAACGCCCCCTAATTATAGTTCTAATTACAAAATGTCCACACAGTTGTTAACTTTCACGAACATAGGTGGTTTATATTTATATTTGTGTTTTTTTTTAATTATAAATGTGAATATTCAACATTATGACATAAAAGATGAACAAAATAAGAAAAAATTACACCGGTGAAACCGTAATATTCTGACCCCTTTTGAGACGTGACTCGAACCATTAAGCTTGTACATTTACTATTGAGTTGCTTTCAAGGTCATATGTTGGCTCACAAAATCAACGCATTTCATTTCTTGTATGTGTAGCATAAAATTATTTGGTAAGTCACTCCATCCTAAAATTGTTGAAGCTCGTGCACATTTAATTCTAAAGCGCTTATGACTTGATTTTCAAAAAAGAGAAAGTGCACGTATTTTTTACGTTCTCATTTTATATATAATCTCTAAAATATTGAGTTGTCAAATCACTCCTCTAAAACGGTCTAACGTCCTTTCTTTCCCTTGCCTAGAACACCCCCTCCCAAGTCCCAACACTCTTTGTGGACTTTGGATTAATTTGGCTCTAATACCATTTATAGTGATTCAACTCTTTGTGGTTAAGAAACGACCCTTAATATGTTTTTTTTATTATCTAGGTAATATGTTTTTTTTTTCTTAACTAATATATTTAGTTTCTCAACTTAAGTTCGCCTCGTTAACGTAGATGAGTTAAACAAACTTGATTTATTTACCTTATTAAGCTAGTTAAACTTGAGCGGAGTATCTCTATTCTCTACCATTCTGGCTCACCCATTATAAAATTGATAAACTTAAGTACGATATTTAAAAACTTTATCACACTTTGGGAAATTACATGAATAGTTGGAATTGGAAAAGGTTTGAAATGTAATTCAAGAATGAGTTGACTCATATATAATATACTCCCTCCGGTCGCCCAATTCCGCCCCTTGATGCTTTCGGCACATTATTTAAAAATGTATTATATATCTTGTTATATAGTACAAATAGGATATATTAAAATAGTAAATGAAAATTAAAATAGTATAAGTGAGGTTGAATTGTGGTAATATATTGATATATAAATTATAATACAAGTTGGGTAGAATTGTTTGATTTAAAAATAATAAAACGTTTATATTTTTAGACATGAAACAGAATTGAGCAGACGCTCAAAATCGGGTAGAATTGAGCATACGGAGGGAGAGTGAACATTATGAAAGGGTCGATGTGTAATTTTGAGAAATATGCATAAAATTCAACATTCTAGTATCTCTAGACTTCTCTAGATGTCACGTCATAAAATTCTTGATTTGTTGACACGTCACACTTCCGGTGTCGGCGAGAAGAAATCCGATCAGTCCAGTTCCTTCTATATCTCTCCGGAACTCAATAGACGTTTCTTCAACCTTCTCACACTCATCCTCCACTACCATCTATAAATACAGCAAATCCCCGTCACCAATTCTCATCGGAAAACAAACGTATTCAAACCATTTCCAAACAAGAATCAATCAATCAATCTCCTCAAAACCAAACCAAATTTTCAAAAATGTCGCTGATTCCAAGAGTATTCGGTCGCCGGAGCAACATCATGGACCCGCTCTCCCTGGACCTCTGGGACCCTCTCCACGACTGGCCCCTCTCCTCCCCCTCCGACCTCTCCAACGAAACCGCCTCCTTCGCCACCGCTCGTTTCGACCGGAAGGAAACACCCGAGGCACACGTCTTCAAGGCGGATGTGCCCGGGCTGAAGAAGGAGGAGGTGAAGGTGGAAGTCGAGGACGGAAATGTTCTCCAGATAAGCGGGGAGCGTAGCCGGGATAAGGAGGAGAAGAACGATACGTGGCACCGCGTGGAGAGGAGCTCTGGGAAGTTTATGAGGAGGTTCAGGCTGCCGGAGAATGCGAAGATGGATGGAGTCAAGGCGAGTATGGAGAATGGAGTGCTCACGGTGTGTGTTCCAAAAGCGGAGGTCAAGAAGCCTGAGGTTAAGGCCATTGAGATCTCTGGTTGAGAGTCGAATCGGGCCGAGTTGAGTCGAGTCGAGTTGAACTAGTCTGTTTTGAAATGGTGGTTATGTAGTAGTAATGTGTAATTGTGTGAGTTGAGTTTTGTTCTGTTTAGTGTACTCTGTTTTCTGGTCTCTGTGTATTTGTAATCAATAAATAAAAGTTCATCTTTTTTCCAATATACTCTAGACTAGTTCAATTCAAATTATATTCGTCTTGTTAAGTTCAATTTAGGTGCATTTGGTCTTTCAGGTTCGTTTGTTAAGTTCAGTTTAGGTGCATTTAGTCAATCGTTCAAGTTCGAGTTCGTTCGGGTAGGTTCGGGTAACTTGAATGAGAAATAAAGAAGATGAGACCCTACCAAGAGGACCCAAGAATATATGATTCAGAGCATAAGATAAGCTAATGTCAATATCAATACAACAATCAATCAAAGTTAAGAGGACAGACTATGTCGCATGATACATCAATTCAGATGAACCTTTTACTTTCTTGTCTTGGACTAAAAGTATACAGATTTTACAAAAGAAGAACACATACAGGCTGTACTAGATTGATCTAAATTATGCAGAAACACCAGAAAGAAAGAAATGCAAAAGTTCTGGAAGTTGAAACACGTTCGGTCTCTTTCGATCCTGCTCTACAAGTTACAACTACAGCAATAGGCAAAGATCCAAAGATCATCTGTTATGTGTAGGATTCGAATTACTCGGTGGCCTTCGTCGTAGCTCATTCCGAAGCGCCTTCTCCGAGTTCCCGTTTGCTGCTGCTTCATTCGTCTTGCTTTTGTCCGTGGAAAGTGAATTCGTGTTTACCAGCAGCTTTCTTGATCTGAAGAACGCATCGTTCTTAGTTTCCTGACTAAGAACAGGACTAATGTGTAAGTGCAGGAAGAGTAGAACTGCGAGAAGAACGAACGCCGTTGTTCGATGATTGTTTTTCATGGATTCGATTCGGAAGGTCGAAAGGATAGTCGAAATGGAGATGGTGAGATAGAGAGATGGATATATGGATTTGGTAGCTAGTTGTGATATGAAGAACGCTGTCATATGGGGTGTATTTGTATGGTAGTTAAGAAAGAAAGATGGTTAACGCGTGGTTTCTACTTTCTTGGTTGTATCTGGTGCTTTTAGTCTGACAGGGCATGTGTTTTGTGTTTAAGATTCAACAAAGTTCAGTGTAAACTGCTAAAAGGCCAAATTAAGTCAACAGTAACTAGGTATGACACTGCATCTGCTACTTTTGTGCTAGCATAATTTGACTAATTATGCTTCTTTACTGCTGATTAATCCCCTACTCGGTTCGGTGGGAATGTGGGATTCACCGTTTTATTTCACGTAGGATCCGTTCCTACGTGTTTGTGAGTGGTAAGTGCAGTAGAGGTGGACGTAGGTAGTAGCCTGATGACCGGATTTGGCAGTATGTTTCACATGATGCTAGTTTGACTGCTCTTGGTTAATTCCAACTACTTGTTTGGTTCGGCAGAATGTGGGATTCAGCGTTTTATTTCACGTGTAGGATCAATCCCTCCCTACGTGTTTGTGAGTGGTAAGGGAAGTAGAGGTGGACGTAGTAGCCTTATGACCGGATTTGGCAGTAGGTTTCACTTTCACATAATGCTAGTTTGACTGCTGTTGGTTAATTCCTGATTGAGATTCAACGTTTTATTTCATGTAGAATCAATCGTTCCCTACGTTTATGTGAGTGGTAAGTGCAGTAGAGGTGGATGTAGTAGCATTATGACCGGGTTTGGCAGTAGGTTTCACATGTTGCTAGTTTGACTGCTGTTGGTTATTCAATGTTCTGAACTTCTGGCAGTCTCCGGAGATGAAAAACATGTGTGTATTCACGTGATTTACTACAAGACAATCACAAACTAGCTAGGCTTGTCGACATTACATCCTTAATCAGGTGGATTAAGATCTTTAAGACCCTCTAATCATTGCAAGTAACAGAAACAACAGCTAGGCTTTAACTGGTTTTGTTTGCTAGTTTCTGTATAGTTTAAAGAAGATTCTATACTTAGAGATCTCATTTGCTTTGTTAAATCTAGTACACTAAATTAGAAGTAGTTGCTTCAAGATCCCATCTGAAACACTATGCCAATCTCTGGTATGCTCACGTTTTTGTGCTAAACTGAACATGGTTTAATACCTGATGGTCCAACTTAAACTCACTAAGTTGTATCAGTACGAATTGTAATGTAGTAACGCGAGTGAGACCATACTCAACAGCGACTCTTCTATCGTCCCCCTTCGTTGAATCAGTAATCGTTTTTCAAGGTAAGGATAAACCGTCAACTGGCATAGAAGTACAGCCTAAAGAAATCTGCCCGAAAAATCAGATGGTTCAATGGTTCAATCAGTTTAAAGGGAAAGTGTCCTGTGTTTCATGCTCTGAAGTTACACATTCAGAAGTACGTTATGTATACTGCAACGAAGTTGATCGACGAGGATATGCAAGTCCTTATGTCTTGATGTTTACAAACAAACATACGAGCAGTGTATAATTAGTGATCAAATGTTTCAACTTTTAAGTTTCAACATACAAAACAAGTAGAAAAGAATGATTTCATTAACAATCTGGAGGGATTGATGGATTATCTTTCCACAAAACATCAGTATACCCAAAAGTGTTTATAAAACATGAAACTAACTGCTCCTGGACAACTCCGTCAGGAGGAAGCTCCTGTTCGACTTCCTTCTGCAACGACGTAACATCTTTGTTGGCTATACCACACGGCACGATGTGCTTGAAATAATTCAGATCGGGATTGATATTAAACGCCAACCCATGCGACGAAATTCCAGAACTTATTCTAACTCCAATTGCTCCAATCTTTCTGTCCTCAACCCAAACCCCTGTTTCACACTTATTACCAGGAGCAGCTTTCACACCATATAAAGCCGACATCTGAATCATCGTCAACTCAAGGTTCTCCACATACTTTCTAGCTCCTAACCCGATCTCTCTTAGAGATATAATCGGGTACAAGATAGCTTGGTGTGGACCGTGAAATGTAGCATCGCCTCCACGCTGTGTGTAATGTAGTTCAGCCCCCATGCCTTTAAGTTCAGATTCGGAAACCAGTACATTGTGATCTGTACGCCTTTTGCCGAGAGTATACGTTGGTGGATGCTGCAGGGAGAGAAGGGTGTCAGTGATTTTATTCAATTTTCGGTCAGATGCCAGTTTCTCTTGCAGCTTAAGTGCCTCCAAGTAGTTGACAGCCCCCATTCTCCATACCTCAAGGCTTCGAGGAGTTCTCATTTCCTAAACGTTAAACGACAGTAGTGAGACATAATATTAATGCAATAATCTAGATCAGGACACCTTGTAAAAGAACCAAAAACAATTTCAGGATAACTTGACTGTTCTGAGAAGTGAGAACCATGTTAACGTAAAAATACAGACTAATGCAGCTAAGCACTGTTATGCATCAGAATATAAAGCAGAAATGATATAAAACCTTTCAGTCTTTCACTGCCATTTCAACTATCTATTCATCTAATATAAGGTAAACAGTAAACTCATGAATTCCCATCAGAAACACCATTTTAAAGGTAGACGAAAATAATGCTTCTATGTCCTGTTTCAAAATACTACAAGAATGAACATCCTTGAAAAGTCTGAAACACTTGTTTAACCAATATCTCAAAAACAAACTAATTTATGAATCACAATTCAAATGGAGCAGCTAAATTCAGAAACCGATAGCTACTAACACGACACAAACACAGCTCAAAAGGAAAAGGTTTTGCAATAAATCAGAAAAGACAAACATATACATAAAAGAAAACGTTGAAAACTGGTTAGTATTATAAAGGAAGCTCCTAGTAAACAAATCCCTTAACTAAGCAATCAACATATATTACCAGTAATCATCTCCTGCCTCAACTCAGACAGCATAAAGTTCTCATTGAGATTCTTTGCAACTTAATGTAAGGTAAGGACTCTCAAGAACATCATTTGAATAGTTCTCATAACATAATCCAGCTACGGTATCGGGTGGAAGCATCAAAACGACATGTGTATATGCCTAAATCATCTCCATGTTTAATTCATTTTGAAATATGGATGATAGTTCTGAAAAGCTGCTGTTAGACGACTATCTCACTTTCCGAA
>JAYMSL010003998.1:0-11648 GCA_036897195.1 Plantago coronopus | reverse complement strand
GTGGATGCGTGTGCAATGTGTATAGAAAGTCGTAGTTGTGTGGGATGCTAGATATTAGTGATATATGATGTTTTTGTTTTTTTTTGTTTTGAGTGTGTAAAGTTTGTTGTGTTTTGGTCTTTGTAGGGTTTTGAGGAGGTGGTGGGTTTTTTTTTTTTTTTTTTTTGAATCGACAAACAATTACAAACTATCAAGTAAATATTAATAATATACACTTAAACCTGTGCCTCCCGAGGCTCGAACTCTCAACCACTGAACCACCTTATGACTCCCAAGGAGGCAACGGGTTGGAACATCTTAATCAAGTCAGGGCTAGTTTAGGTTGTGATTTTGGAGGTCAGGGATGTTAAGACAGGGTGATGGACTAGGAAATTAAACACACATGTACAGAACTTGTTTACTCAATAAATATTTTTGCCGATTCAAAAAAAAAAATATCTCTACTGGGTAGGGGGTGGCATTTTCTCCGTATTTTCCAATTTTCAGCTTTCACATGAATAGAGAAACTAAGATTACTTTAATCATGATTCATGCCTTTCAGTCAGCTATGAAAACATGAAGAAACAGGTAGTTTAAATAAAAACCATGATTTGAATTCCACCACGATGTATGGCAATAGACATTACACATGACATAATGAAAAAAAATCAACATTGAATACAAGGCTGCACAAACAAAACAAAACAAAAAACATTTGTCCACAGGGTTCTCGTAAAAATAGTATAAAAAATCATGTCGTTTACAAGATTGATTTGCAAATAGCCTTTTTTTTGTATCTGTTTCATATTCATTTTGTATACGTACATGCTTATAAGAAGAATATATTGGCATACGCTCAAGACATGGCAAAAGAATTTATTACCTCGCAGACTCTCTATGGATTCAATTGCGGACTCGAGATCTTTGATGATTTGGAATCTGGCATCCCAATCCTGTTTTGTGGGCTCTATTACACGAAGAATATGACCGAGAGTCTGCTCCAACTTACTAAATCCATTCATTTTTATAACTATCCTAGCAAGCTGACATGCCAATGTTCAATTGAAAGCCACCCCCTACATACGAAAAAATATGTATGATATCATTCAGCAAATAGAAGAGAAGCATGCATAAAATTTAAACAAGAAACAAGAATAATAGTGTCATCATATCGATACATGCAAGAAAGTTTGCATTTGCAACTGCTTGAGATGTGATCAACTTCAGAAAATTACGCGAAGTGGCAACAAGTGAAGTTAAAGGTTTTTGTTAAAACGTACAAGTGCATCTACAAAAGCAGTCTCTGTAAATGTATGTTTTTCAAACTTTTTTAGAGGTCTTCAGTCAGTATCAATCTGTAAAGTGCACCCTACATAAAAAGATGTACAAAAATGTGAATACCAAAATGAACACAAAATACCCATTCAAACTTCATTTTTTGGCTCCTTTTTATAGCAAGGGTTGGAAGGATCTTGTTTCTCTCCATACCCTCTATTGTTTCCTTTTCACCTTGCCTCATCCATTTCTCAACCTGAGCTTTCTGTATACTAATTTCAGTCCTCTCCATTAATCATTATAAATCTTTCCCTTCCTTCTATGTAAGAGGATTAAAGCAACCTTGTTTCCTTTCTCATGATATGTCGGTATCTCCCCTTTGTATTTCTTTTAGTTCCAGACCTCAGCCTCGTGTTTCATATTAAAATAAGCAATTTTTCTGGCATTGATTGCAGTTTTTTTAATAAGCAAATTATCACAACATTATCAATGAATACACCTAAACATGCACTCCACACGAATCGAACCCCAGACCTCCTACTTGCAACTCCTTCCTGCTACTGCTAGACCACCTAAATCGTCATGGATTGCTTATTCATAGCTTATCTACTCTAGTCTAATAGTAACATACATAATATGGGGGCCAGAAACAGACACCCCTTATGATGTCCATATGGCATTGGAGGAAATAGATTTCTGGTGTGAAGGAGAAGCACAAGAAAGGAAGACGAGAACTATAAAAATAAAGATCAACCATATTTACTACCTGAATTTGAGAAAATATGAGTGCAACTTTATGCTGGTATTATCATCGGATAGGTTTTTGTAAATAAAATTAAAATAAAATACAATCAAGAAAAATTCACAAGCTGCAGATAATAAGGCCGTCAGCTCATAAACTAATTGAGCTACCGAGCAGATGTTTCACATTATAGATTCTGGTTAGTTCATGGATTCTAACTATATCAGCAGGCATTTATCCCCATAGGCGTCCAATGCAAGCAAAACCACTTCTGCTTTATAACAAAAACCATTAGAGCTGTTTACATTTACGTTAAGAACAACAAATATCAGAATCAAGCCTACTAGGAACATCTTCTCAAGTAGAATTGATTTACGCATTCCTTGTTTTAAGAGAGGTAATAAAAGAATTCAACAAAACCTTAAATTAACTGCTGAATGATACTCTCCCATCAACCAACAAGATACAAATGAGGATTTACAGTAAAACAACAGCCAAGTCATGCATGCTCACAATAAAAACAGCATACGAGATGAAAATTAGCTCACAGAAATTACCAGTACAATGTTAGAAAATGATATATACACAGAGGTAAATCGGAAACCTAGAATCGCGAGAAAAGATGTAGGACAGCAATTGAATTGAAAATTGAAGCCAAGAAGCGTTTTACTCCATGGAAACATTCATATTCGTGAGTAGTTGTTACTTGATTGATGAATTTACCAACCTTTAAATTGAGGATTTCAGAGGCTTTCGGCAGAAGAATCGAGTACCGCCATGGAAAGCACGAGGGTTTACAGTTTACAGTTTTACACTCCACTTCTCGGAGTCAGCTCAAGGGAGATAGATACCGCGTTCCAACTAATAAGAATTAGCCGGCTCGTGCTCTGCTGGCCCGGTTTTTCAGTTTTTAGATAGTTCCGGTTGCGATTCAACTTCGAGTTGTAGCGCAACTCACTCTCAAACTTTTGCACAACTTATCATTTAATTTCATAACCGTATAATTCCGTTGTCCAATGTTTTAAGTTTAAACCACGTTTATATTCATTTTAGAACAACAAGTAACAACATTTTAATTCATTTCATAACATCGAAACTTTGATCTCTGATATTTAAACAACTTTTTATAATTTCGATATCTGGTAATTAAATAATCTAACCATTGATTCCAGAGTCTTATAATCTCATTGTCCAGTATTTACACGACTTGAATATTGAACCTAGCACCTCGTAACCTTAATGTCCATTGTTCGAACAATCTAAACCTTCACTTATTCGCAACTTGCCCTTATTCGCAACTTACCCTTATTGAAACCACATGAACACTTAATTCATAACCATGTCTCTTGAAGCAATCTAAGTATAACTATGTGTATATGCATATTAATTGTGCTCTTATAGTTTAGAACCTCGTTTTAATTTAGAGAGATTTTAAAGAAGAATCAGACCAATTAAGTGTCAGAGAATTAGATGAAGGTGAAGCGGTTGAAGAGGCAATTGCTTTAGAGAACTTGTTGGCTAAAATTCTTGCATCATTGCTTTTTTTTTTTAAAGTCATATCATACATACGAGAAACTTTTGGAAGAGTCCATTAAAAGTGGACTTTTCGGAAAGTTTCACTTAGAAACATCATCTATTTTCAATATAACATCACCGGTTTCAACATAAAAATCAAATATTCACAATAAACACAACTATTTAGAAGAAAGATTAACTATTTTTCAATAAAATCAACTATTTATAATACATCAACGATTTACGATGAAACATCGACTATTTACGTCACACATCAACTATTTATAAGTTATATAAACTATTATATCATGAACATCAAATGCTTTGTAATATACTTCACCCATTTTATCATTAACAGCAACAATATTGAGTGGACTTTCCTAAAAGACCACTTATAGGTGGACATTCCCAACAATTAATACATACAATATACTCGACTTGAGGTAATCGTTCAACTTTCTTATTTTGAAACTTCATATCATGGTATTGTGTGGAATATTTATTATTGTGCATCTTTTTCGAAACAGGTACTACAACAGTGAGATGAGGAGAGTTATTTTCAAACTCCATAGTAATGCATTGTGTGGATATCATTAATATTTGAATAACTCGAAGAGAAGTATTTTCAAACTTTATAACATTGCGTTATGTGGATATCATTATATATTGGAATCATTAAGCATCATATTCAAAGAACAGTTACTAAACTTGCTTGTTCAATGATCGAGTGAACAAGCGACCGTCCTTTTGTATATGGTCCTTAAGTCTGCGACAGGGTGACTGCTGGTCGTATGCTAACCATTGCCCGAATTAGATCGCTTTTAGAGTGTCAATCTATGTTATGTGCCTTGTCATCTTCGCTTTTAGAACATGGTCGAAGAGAAGAGAGATGATCAATAATTTCAAGTTTCCCTTCGCATTTATGTTGAAATAATCATATACGTGGTCGGAACATATTTGTACTTATCAATATATACCAGAACATGAGCAAATTTAGCAATGGAATTAAAAATTTTACTCAATCAAATTGGTCGTAGACATGATACACATTTGTATAAATTTTAAATTTGTATTCGTATAAAAATAAAACCTGATTTTTCGCATAAAACACAGTGAATCCATTCGATATGCTTCATGTTCAAGTGAGTTTGGTGCATGCGTACATTTCTCTTTTAACCTGAAAGAAAACGGGGCTACAAATATTACACCATGTAATATTACTATAGGGTGAAAGAAAAAGACAACAAAAAATGGTACCTCCAAGGCTAGGAGATCAACTGAATCCTATGCTTCATGGAAAAAAAGGGTATTTACCCTGACTCCACCAGAAAATGAGTTTACTTTAAGATAATAATCATTAAGGTCGAAGTTCTCATCAAGACTGCCACAAGCCACAGTAACCAGCCATGCTACATGATCTTCGTCTACATGATGTGGAATCGATACCACAGTCTTCATCAGCGAGGCATCTGTGATCAGCACGGATATCAGGGATGTGACAAGCACTCTCAAAGTGCTTATGATTGTGGTCATAACAGTTCATTTTAGCAGCAGGACATATATGTAGTGACATTGCACTAGCACGAGGTGCTTGATCCTGCAAACATATTAAAATCAGAGCAGATAAAGGGGCAAAAAAATGAAAAAACATAACCAGTTTCTTATACAAACAATGAAACGAGCTCAGAATTTGGACTCAGTGGTCAAAGTGGGCTCATCTTATGTATGAAAAAGTACATAACTAATCCACTAGTTATACAAAAAGCAGCAGTAAGATCAATAACCTTAACCGATGTCCAATTAGTAGGAATGTATGCCTCGGGAAGCCTCTCCTGCCAAGAGCTTAAAACAGGCAGTGGATGGCCTTCAGTTGTGAATACATAATTTTTGTTAAGTAAAAATGCATCATCAAAGAGAAGATACAAGTATTTGCACCTACAAAAAGAAATCAAACGCACATCAGGTAACAAGATTGATCAGCAGAAATTGGGTATAGCTATGACAAGCATCTAACAGAATTTAATGACAACAAAAGTGCTTCATATTGTGCACTCACGTTTCAGCGAGGAAGAAACTGTGCTGGTGATCTTCCAACTCCATTGTGGTAACATCTCTAACACTGGCGAAGCCACCTTCAACTCGTGTGTGCAAATTGAGAGAATCCACCATTGACTCTCCCACTTCCAGATACCATGGATCTAATCATCAGGACATTTTGACGTCAAGAAAATGCAACAAGATTACGTCAAAACTAAAAGTACAAAATGTTGCAAAATATTCAGATGGAAATTTGTTTTATTGTGAAGATGAAGGTCCAATGCTCAACATTCTAGGGAATGGTATGGCAAAAGGATATTAACAAGGCTGGAATGAGTGACACTACAGTGCAAATATTAAGGACTAAGGAGTTCAATTGGAGGTTGGGAAAAAGATTCAGATGTCAGCATTATTTTAAACCAAGTCAATAATCAGAAAAGAATCTGAGGAATTTTCTTTAACAGTAAACTGAAATGCACCGAGTTGACGTTCAAATCCTTCATCAAATTGGACGCTTAACTTGGTAATGCTTGCAGAAGGCTCCAAGGAAGGTGCGTGCGTATGAAGAAAACTGGATTAAGGATGTTCGTGACAATATTTATTTCCATTGAAGAAGTTTAAATTAAAATTCTAAAGGGAAAGGGAATAACTTCCAGAAAGAAGAAAATTCCACAATCATTACACCAATCTAAGTGTTGATATTTAAGTTGAAACACGAAAGGAGACATATGAACTCTTGCTTCTGGGGCCCAGGCTACTGTAGCTTTCAGTGTGTTTACACATTCTAAGGGTGAAGGCATTGACAAGTTCACAAAATCAATCATATTTTTGGAAGTGAAATTAAATAACTCAACGCAACAATGACAACAGACCTTTGGTTGCTTGGTATAGGTAAAACGTTGATTCTGCCAGCTCAGGGCGTAAAGGGTAGTATTTTTCTGTAGGATGCAGCATTTGATGATCCAGGAGATACCTAAGCAATTCCAAAATCACAATATTAATGTCCCCGAATTAAGGAATTAGGACATTACCACTAAACTATAAGGAACAGTAGAAGCAATATAAAGCTGCCCTGCATAGGACAAATATCATTTACAAAAACAGGGCGTACAAAATGAAGGAAACAGGATACCTCTCTGGAAGTACACCAAATTTCTGCCATATGTAAAAAAATTCACGGTGTGATGAGTTGGCAGCAGCAACATCCCCGACAAGAACCTGACTAACATGATAGAATTCAAGAATGCCCCCATAAACAACCAATGGGAATACGAAAGAATACACACCGATGCTTACCTGAAGGCCAGGCCAAAATGCTTGGAGACTCGTTAGCTGCCAGTATGTTGCTCTTCCTGTTCTCATGTCCGCTTCATGGTACCTGTTAAAATTTTCGTGTTTAGAGCTTCAAGGTTGAGTAACTTGAATGACTTGATTCATGACAAAAAGAAAGCTAACAGCTTCATGGTAACTTGATTCAATTCTGTTTCTTCAAGCCAGAGTTTATTTTATTTTATTTGAAACTTAATTTTTACAGGTCAAATATATCTATCTACCATTTTGAATCCCACTTAATTTCTTCTCCCTCTAACTCAATGCTGTTTTTGAAGAAAATGATTAGTAAAAAAAATTAAAGTTGCTTTTATAATTTTCTGAAGGAAAAGATATCATGTTATGCTTATAGGTCGTTGAAACAATTTTCCTCTTAATTTGAATGTATAATACAACTGGAATTATAAGGGTGGCCGAGTGGTAAGGGAGTTGGAGTAGCACAGAAGAGGTCCGAGGTTCGAACTTCGGCGGAGGCATAAGGTGGTTTAGATTGGAGTTATAAGGTTGGTATGGGTGTATTTGAAGTTATAAGGTGATTATGGGTATGATTAGTGCAGTTAGATTTGCCGTTTCAAAAAAAAAAAAAAAAAAAGAGTATAATACAACTATATTTTATTTTTGCAGCTTTTTTATAGAAGGCAGCTTCTTCATGAAACTATCTTTTATAAATGTTATTTATTCATGAAACTACTTTTATAAATGTCACTAGTACTCTTTGTTCGGTAAATGAAACCTCGGCTATACTTTTGCAACTCATATAAAACCTTAGCATTGGTTTGCAAGTTTTCTATTCTACAACGCTCACACGAGAAACTCTAATGAATTGACTGATAAAGCAAGAGAAAGGATATATCAAAATAGAAAGGAAAATTCGTGTCAAAATCCAACTGACTTCACACACAACCAAACCTGAAAACTCAAACAATGACTAGATCTTAAGTATGTCTAATATTAACTGAATTTCAAGTGCTGGAAATGTGTTAGGGCATATACCATGGACCGTGTCTAAAATATTTTTGTACAGCAAGATAAGCTGATTGAAACATCCTCCAAAACTCTTCCCTTCCAAACAATATGTGGGCTTTGAGTAAATATTCATAAAATGAATCCACCCCTGACAAAGACAAGAAAGATAGCATTAGAGACGTCGAAATCAAGGCAAAGGATTTGAAAATGTTTTATTGAAGCAGGGAAAGTCGAATCAAGAAATTTTATTAAATACTGCCTTGCTAAGAAATTCATGCATAACCATCCACCAAGGACATACCAGCCCCAATACCAGATGAATATTCTATCCACTCGCCACTTTGTACATCAAGTGTAGTTCCCAGAAGATTCAAAGAACTCCTCATACTCCATAGCTTTCGTATTGCACGTAAAGCAACAGATTCAAATCTTGGGTCACCAGTTAAACGTGTAAGTGCTCCCATTTCAAGAATCAAAGAACCTAAGGCAGATTAGAGAAATATTAATCAAGAAGAAAATGATATAACACAAGCAAAATGAATGTGACTGGGGAGGGGGAAAGTAATTACCACAACCAGATGTGCTTGTTTCAGTTGTCTCTTTCGCCATCACGCCATACTGTAAACAGAAGTTTCCACTGTCATGGTGTTATGCACTCACGTTAAAAATTATAAACGTGCACCAGATCATTACTCATAAAACTAGCAATGAAGTTAAACCAGATAACAAGAACTCTCTTGACAGTGAATGATTGTTGTTACAAGCGCCAGCTGTATGTTTTCGCAAAAAGGAGCTTTTGATGAATAAATATTTGCTCCAATTTAAAACTTACACATAAATATATATTCCAAATGTAGACACTGTGAAATAATGTTATTCTAAAAGATATGAGATAGATATGCTTGACAGCACAAGAAAATGTACAGGCAAAGAAGAAATTGATAAAATGCACATGTTTTTCATAGTTTTCCATTAGTAGTTACAATTATAAATTGCAGACAAATTCTATTCCACAATTCAACTCATTGTAAATTAAAATAATTAGTTCGACGAAAGTAAAATGCGGACACAAAGCAATATCTTGAAAAATGAAAAGCTTGGTTGTTGTTGTTACAAAGGGAAATTGCTCAAATCGCCCAGTGGTACGCGAAACATACACCAAACCACACATGTGTTCAATTAATAGTGTGAATTCCCTTGTGGTTATTGAAACTTTGCACGAAATACCCAAACCGTTACAAGCGAAAGGGCCTCTCACATGCCCTTTCTGTGACTTAACATATCGTTTTGGGGATATTAAACTTGATTGTCTCAAATGGCTCCATGCTCTTATTCTACTTGAAAATATTTTGGTTCACATATTAATTAAATTTTCTGTCTATTTATAGAAAAGCTATCTTCTATCCACCAACCTCTTTCTCTTCCAGATTCCAACACTGCCACCACATCCTCGACCAAACAACTTGAACCAGAACTCGTAGCAGACTGGAGTCCAGAATTAATAGAAGACCCCCAGTCCACAGTTAATAGCAGACCTCAAGTCCGCAGATACACCAGACACGGGTGGTTACAGACTGAGGCCCTTCATTAATGGGAGTGAAATTCACTAAAACTCAGATCTGATGATGGTTAGCAAATGGGTCTGCCATTAAAAGCAGACTCATACTACCACGTCAAGCCAGCGGCAGAGCGCAGAGGGCATGAATGGTGAATTGGTTGGCCAGAGAAAAAATAGTTGATTTCATTTTGTAATTTTTTGTGAATGGAGTCAGTTAAAAATTATGGTAACAATTGGGTTGTTTTGCAGTTCGTTAATAGAAATTTTAACATAAAATCCCTGATTAAAGAAGTGTGCAGAAACACAAGGGGACTTCATGCCTATTTAAGTTATTATGAGTGTTTTGTGCAAGCTTCGCAAATACGACTATCTTTTGCAATTTACCCTGTCAGAAACAGCAAAATCTGTATATTTCGAAATTCAGACACAAGAATAGCAAATTCCTTCTGACTCTGCACAGACAATTCCACAACTTAAGCATCTGATTTTTGGAAAATATTTCACAAAGTACCTTCAGATTGATCCATGCATAAGGCAGGCCAGTGGGTGTATCAAAAGCAGGTAATAGCCGACGCCCCAATTGCTCAGCCAGGACAAGAAGTTGACTTTTGTAAGTTCCGACACGGAACCTGCTTGCAGAATCAGTCGCAAGAATATGAGCAGAAACAAGTCCTCCTAGTACTCGTATATTGCACTACAGAACCGTGAAAGGAAAAGAACAAATTAGAACCCAGCGATACAATTTTGGCAGAAGGAAATGATAATATCTATGTGCATCAATTAAAAAAAAAAACCCTCATCAATACAGATAAAAGATTACAAGAAAGCCCGAATCTACAACAATATCACTAACAATCTTGAATCAATAAGAATCATGTTATCAATGGAAACGAAAAAGAAATCAGTGGACAAATTACCTCAAAGAGATTCACCCTAGCATCAACATCAAACGTTAAATGTTCCGATAACCAGAACACTGCCTTCTCAAATTCTGTATAGTTGCCTAGTATTACGAGGCTGAGATAGGATTGATAAGGTTAGATTCCTTTCAAACACTGAACTTCGAGGCCTTTGAGGCAAACAGATAACACAGTCGTTCTGTTGCCAGTAAAGCAATGTCAAGCAAAGCTTGCTATAAAACTTTTTAACAGACTTCATTCTTTAACCTTAAAAGTAAGACACAGGGGACGTGCGAGACCTGGAGAGTGATTCGATAAGGGTGAGAGCTGATCCATTGTACTCCTGCGAAAGATGTTCAAGCTAGCATTTGGAAAAGAGAAAGAGTTCAATGATAGTTCCTTCATTATAGCACCTATAATATGAGCCACAGTGCTCACCTTCAAATTTCCAAGCTCACTAAGAGAATTTGTGAATGTCTTGGACAGAGGTTTTAATTCGTCATGCTACAAACATAATGACATTATTGAAGCAGTGTGATTTTAGTTGGCAAAATCCATAGGAAACACTACAAGTAAAAATACTTACTGGGAATGCATACAGCATGTAATTATCATAAGCATGGTAAAACCTGACATAAGAAGACATTAGAGACACCTCCAAAAGGCCAAGTTACAGACGATCAATCCAAACAAAAGAAAATTATACAGGTGGAGATATGGCTTGGCAATAACATATACTAGCAATTTCACAAGTCAGTAATGAGGAATTCGATTTCTTACATCCGGCGAACTTTGTCGCTCATGCGTTTCTTGTGAGCAGCGAATGGATCGGTTTTGGCCTCGACGGAGAAAGAAGATGATATTATGAGGAGGAACAACCAAAGGGTTGTAAACACAACAGGCCATGTCCCTCCGTTTTCAGGCGACATGTAATTGACTCTATGAGTGCATCAATCAAACTGCTTGCTGTGTGTATCTCCAAAATCAAAATGGAGATTTCGATTTTCTCTTCAACAGCTCCAAGTATTCGATCTTTCGATTACCTCTTCTTCGACTTCAATGTCCTTTCCTTTCGCTCGAGAAGATGATTGAATTGACAACTGATAGAGGTGACTTAGATTTTGATACATTATTTGGGGAAAATACATAAATGCAAAAACCGAAACGAGTCCACCGGTTCAACCGCTCAAACCGCCATTTGGATGTGAACAACAAATGCCCGTTAAACCATCTCTTGAATGAACCAGCGAGACAAATACATAGAACTAGATGGTTTTAAGGGCACTGCCAAAAACCTGAATTTTTTTTTGAAACGGCAAAATTTTATTAATACTATGAATATGTATAC
>JAYMSL010003997.1:0-11649 GCA_036897195.1 Plantago coronopus | reverse complement strand
TTTTGGTGACTAAAAAGGTATGAAACCACATAAATTTGCCCTATATAAGAACATGATCATTCATAATTAACAGATGTTACCATACATCAATAATAACCCGCACCCCCTCGACTGACGGTTAAATTGTGGTAAATATATTTTGCACACTCCAAAGAAGAACTTATATCCAAATAATATTTATTCAAATGCATCCAATTATCCGGCAAGGCATAGAAGTTATCGAATATGTTCCAACGTCAACTAGATCAAATTCGTAGTACTGATACTTGATATATTTGATAGATCTCGTGTTACCTGATCCAAATTCGAACGTGCATCTTAGCAATACAATTGAAATCAAACAATATGTACGTGGTAATAATATAATTTTTTAATATGCCGAGATTTAAATCACTACGAGGTATCACTTCTAATCTAAAATGAAAATATATATCTTTTCATCTTCAACAATTGCTAATAGAATAAGAATTCAATTTGGTTATATGATACACTAATAAAATGTTAGGCAACCAAATTACACCGCACTCTATCAGCAGCCCACCTAGTAATATACATTTGCCACGATAAGTAAAGCTTGGTGGAGGCTCCAAAATCTTTCAATTTGTACGTTGAAACTACTCGAAGTAAGCAAAGGTTCAAATCCTAGATCCATTTATAAGTTTGTTTCTTTCCTCTCTAAGAAGGTTAAGTTATGCATATTTAATCTACATTTAAGATGAACAGTTCAACGTGATGGTCCAGGATGACCTTGTTCTTTTCAATTTAAACTCGACTATATTAAGTTCAATTTAGTTCAACGTTCAAAAAATTTCAGCTGCAAATAACAAGCCTGAGTGTACCACGTTTGCTTAGATCACATCAAAGCTCCAACCCAGCCACCGCTTGCATTTTATGTTGCTACACCACATTTAGTGTGCTCTTAAAATATGTACTAAACTTTGCTCAAACCCATACTAACGCAGTTTTTCGGCCGGCCTAAGTGGCCAAGAACTTGCTAACGGAGTTTGGTGTGTTAGCTAACAGATGAATATTGAACAGAGTGTTAGTAGAGAGTTGAGAAAAGTGTTTGGATAAGAGTTAGTGTTTAGTAGGTTTTAGTAGGGAATATTATAGGGGTGTAAGAGATGTGTAAGAAAGGTGTAAGAGGTGGGGTATGTGTTTAAGAGAGAGAAGTGTGGGGTATGTGTAAGAGGGTGTAAGAGATGTGTAAGAGGAGAGTAGGGATAACAGGGCACGGGTACCGAGCGTGTTAAGGGCTTAACAGAGGCGTTGGCCACTCACAATTATCTCCCCAAAAGTGTGTTAAGGGGGCTTAACAGAGTTGATAAATGTTGGCCACTCAGGCCGATATTTATGTGATGTCCTCAGAATGATTTTATGGTTCATATATGGCGTAGTTTGTGTGGTGTCTCTATTGGTGCTGTACCTTATTGCAAGTTGGAACAATCACCCCAGATTATGTGTACCTTATCTTTCTGTGTTTTTGTTCCAGACGCTAAGAAGCAGCTTCAAGCATTTGCTACTCAGACCATTGCTTCTCGGTTCTCTTCGACTCTTCAATCAGCATTCACTGGTGTTTGAGTGATTTATACTACTAGCAAAGTGGAAACAGCAACATGCGTACCTGATGATATACTGTGGTGATATTCTGGAGTTGCGTTTGCATTTCCTGTGGATATTTGCAGAGATGCTATGAGTTCATGTAATGTTTTGATTCGGAAATGCCTTGTAATACACAGCAATCTTATAACAACTCATTACCTTGATATCAGATTTTTTGTTTTGATCTGTTTCGCGGTTCTTGCTGTAATTCGTCCTGAAAATACTTCTGAACTTGAAATTGCTATAGTTGCATAGCAGCCTCATTGCATTTTCCCCGTCGCCATCTCATTTCTAGATAATTAGGTCAGGGTTCGAGTGATCATTGAAGATAAATGAGGAACCAGGAGAGTCAGAATAACAAACAGGATTAACTACAAATATGTTTTCATATATATATATGTATCATAAACTTATACTGCATAATTACATACTACAATAATAGTTGAGAATACTTGGTACAAGATCAATCCACACAACATATATGGTTCTCAAACGTCTTACTAAAACCAGACTAGTTATAGAGCATCTGAAAATACAAGTATTTTAAGTCACTTCAAGCTATTATAGAATTTGCAGGCGAAATCTAAGCTGCTGTACGCGCTGCAACCAAAATACCAGGCTTAGTCGAAACACCTTTGAGTTGGGATTTCGCCATGGACGAAGCAGTAGCAACATTGAAGTTGTAGTCCAGAGTAGGATCATCATAAATATCCCACCATTTCTTCACCAGGACTTCAATATCTTCCCTGTCCATATTCACTTCTTCGCCCGTGTACCTCCAAGGCTTAGACCCTGCCGCACAGTAATGCACCACCTTCACCTCGTCCAGCTTCACATTTTCAGGATGGCGCCACAGCATCGCCAGCACCAAGTTGTACACATTCGGAATAGGCTTGTAGATGTCCCTGAAGAACATGTTCAAGTAATCCTGCAGTGTACGAAAAATCTCCATTACATCTAGTCTGATACACAAGTAGACTTAACAGTTGAAACTCATTAGTATATAGTTCACTTGAGTACCTGTTCCGCGAATGGAGTAGGAGGGGTGATGACCAGGTTCCTCAAAAGTTCGCGGTAGGTAACCAGACTGGGCTCGGAGACGAACATGCCAGCATTGAAGTAAAGAGCAGGCCTTGAACCTAAGTCTTGAGGCCACTGGACTTTTTCTGGGCACTGCTGACAGTAGTCAATTTTGTACTGTGGGGTGTGACTCCATGTCTTCTCACAGAAACAGTCCATCACAGCATAAAAATGACCATCAGGCATGTCAAACAAGTGATCTATGTTCTCAAAAACCTGGATATCTCCATCCAAGTATATCATCTTGCTGTACTCCACAAACTGCATAAAAACATTCAGAAAAGAGGAGAATTCATTCACTAGGCTTGAAAAGTATATTATAAATTGAGATCAATAGCTCTTATAAGAGCAATTGTGTTATATTACTTTCAATCTAATAAGAGCTTCGCTCGATTTAACACCAGCCTAATAATACATCATTAACAATTTCCTTATAAAATATAAGTTACATCAGTCCAACAATTGAACACTCTTCGTATTAGGTGTACTCAATTTCCTTATAGAGTGACATATACTCCCAGAAATAAAATTAATATTCGATTAATCATTTGTTAAACTCAAATCATCATTTTAAAAAATACGAAAAAGAAAAAATACGGATTTTTTTTCCTATAACGCAGAAAAAGTTGCTCTAGTTCCATTTTAATTTACTCTCGGTCTCGGATGTTTTTAAGTTATAATCTCTAATTATTTTATGATATTTTTCGTATGTATATGAAAAAACTGAGTGCGGAACTTCAAGAATTTTGATCTTTAACATTAAAATCCAGAAAACGTGTAATCTCAAAAGCATGCCACGTAACATAAATTTCAGAACTCCTAGAACTCATCATCTGATTAAAATCCTACAAATTAAAATGTTAAAGAAAATTTTAATTTGTGTAATTTACCTCCCAAATCCTCAACTTTGAGTAATTGATGACATAATAAGCCATGGCAAACTCGGTCTGGTTCTCAGGCGGATAAACCGGCTCAATCTCTCTCACTATGCACCCTTGCTCCCCCAGCATGCGGCGGTGCTCTGCCGGAACATCCGGCAGCACCGCCACGACTAGTGGATAGGCAGTCTGCACTTTCCTCAAACCTTTTGCCAAACCAATCACACCTTTGACATAGTCACCGGTGCCAGCCAAGAACGTGACGAAAGCACCACCGTTGCGTTGGCTGGCTGAACCGGTGGCGGACCGGCTCACGGAAGCGTTCTGGAAACTCATTTTTCAGATTCTTGTGTGTTTGTTTTGTTTTAGAATTGTTTGTTTTGTGAGTTTAGAATATGCAGAGCTGGTCAGTATATATAGAAGGTGGTATGTTGCATGGGTTGGAATCTTGGGAATCTTTGAATTTATTGAGGGATTGAGGATAAAATTGGATATTTCTACACGCGACTGGTTCAATTTTCATTTTATAAATTTGCTTTTAACGGTTGTTTACTAGACCTTTACAATATTTTTTAACAAAAATGAACTATTCGAGTAATAATAAGGACTTTATTATGAACAATCATGTATTTTTCGGATGTGTATGAAGTTCCGTTCTTTTTAGAATTTTGATGTTAATCCTAATCGAGAAGTAAAAGAAAGTATCTAGTGGTCAAATTATCATCGTTAAAATTTGGCATGTGTGATTCTCGTGAAAATACAGCAATTTTTATGGATTTGGACGAGTATTTTCATAATATTTCGCACATACGAAATAAAATCGGTGTAAAATCAAGAAATTGCAATAGGATGCCCTAAGTAAAGGCGTTATGTTCACTAAAGAAGTTCAATTATGAGACCTATCTTATCCTTAATTAGTTAATTTTGGGTTAAAATATTATTAATTGTTATGGTTATTATATGGAATTAATGTTTGTAATATTTAAACCGTAACCGACCAAATATCTAATATGTGAGCCCCGCATGCATCCAAGTTCCTGTTTCCAACAACTCCAACCTTTTACTACATCATTCCTTGCATGTTAAACTATCAATCAAACCGGATTCGATAGTAGCTCGAGTAGAGTATCTCATCTTCGGAACTCTTATGTGATTGGGTAGTAAATACATACCTCATAAAATAACTTAGAGGAAGTATTTATAGAGTTGACTTGATGGAACGAGGATTCCAGGAGAGGGTAGGATCATGACGCTAACCATCCTAGTGGGAGTCTGTTATAGGTGGTCTGTCGAACCATCCATGCACAACAAGAAGAGGGAGACCTTATATTACGAAAAGTCGAAAAGTATGTCTTGAGATCTTCATTCGAGACCATAGAGCCCGAACACCTAGACAAACAAGGGCTTCGCTCAAGGCATGGTACTTGGACCGCACTTGGAGCACATGACCTTAGATCAAGCACTCTAGCAAAACACCTTGAACCCTGACGCTCTGCAATGTAGAGCACTCCCATGATGTGTATAATGAGTGTATGGAGTATTCCATAGATCATGGTAGATCGAGTATGTCTTTCTTACTTTCTTGAAACGGTAAAGGTAACTCGAACACTCGACTTATTGGTTGAATATGAAGAGTCTTATCAACTTAGACTCTGTTCGGTTCAGCTTAAATTCAGGTTTGTTCAGTTCAGTTCGGGTATTCAATTCAATTCAGGTCCGTTCAGTTCAGTTCAAGTTTGCGTAGTTGAAATTTATACTTGAAATAAGTTCAGTTCAGTTCAGAGATTTTCAGACGAATTGAACAGAGCCCTAGTGTGTTTGGTTTTCGTCATGAATGTCATATTATACATCATTAACAATGTTAGATAAATAATGTTTTTAGCTTAATATACGATATCACAAGAGACCAATACACCGTATATACGCGTAAACAAAAAAATGTCAAGGTCGACATGTATTTAGCGTGTACAATGGTGTGATTGATGAAGCAATTAAACCAATGTCGGAGAAGGTAGATTAGTCAAATCATAGACTTATGACTAATACAAACATGGTTACATCAATCAATTTCATAATCAAACCGATGACAATACATAACCACTCTGCATAATAACATCAGAATCGTGGCAGAAATTCATTAAACAGAACATAACACCTGGAACAAAACAATTAATAACTAAATTAAGTAGTCTTTGAAGTGGTAGTTAAATCGGTTACACTAGGTTTGACTGAAAAATCTTACGTTTTTAGTATCCAGTTTGATCAGTTTGGCACACGAATGGACGGTTTGAAAACTCAAAAGTGTAGATAAAATGACGGACTTTTCGCCTTTCTGGTTAGAATTTAGTAGCTTAAGTTTCGTGAAAAAGTTGAGTTTACCAAAATGTAACATTTCAATTCAGCTCAGTTCAATTAGAGTTCATTCAGTTCAGTTCAGATTTGCGTAATTGAAACTTATACTTAAAATAAGTTCAGTTTGGAGTCATAAGGTGGTCCGGCTGTTAAGGAAAAGAGTTGAAAGTCATTGTAAGTAGAAAGTTTGGGGTTCGGGTTTCGAGGGGCACAAATGTAAGTGTATATTACTACTACTATTTACTTACTCGATAGTTTGTAGTAATAGTTTGTCGTTTAAAAAAAAGAAAAAAAATTCAGTTTAATTTTATGCAGTTCAAATCTACTCAATTTTTTTTTTTTTTTTGAAGAGGTAAATCTATTCTAATCCTACTCCTACTACTACACTAACCTAATACCAAACTTATACCCACACCAATACCAACCTTATATCACCAATTAAATCTCCACCTCCGGGAATCGAACCCGGGACCTCTAACCATTACACCCTGCACCTTACCACTGCACCACTCCCTTGGGTTACAAATCTACTCAATTTAATTTCGTTTAATTTAAAGATTTTCAGTCAAGTTAAACAGAACCTAAAACAAGCACTGATATACAATACATAAACACTAGTAATGCACTAAAACAAAACGATATACACTACATTTTACCACTAATTTTATCACATTTTTTTTCTTCTTTGTAAAATCACCTTTTCATAGATTTAAATATACAGTTAAATTCTACAATAAATAAGTATTAAATAGTAGTAGATGTTACAGTTAATTAGTCGGTAGTAGTTTAATAATGTCCAGATGTTAGGTTTCGGATAAGTGTTGGATAAGTCAGGATAATAAGTTGTCGGAAATTAATATTGTAACCGACTTTACTAATCCGTTGTTTGATTGGCTAATGTTCATATGACTTGTTCATAAAATTTCTTCGAAACGTTACATAGACTGAATAAACTCGTCGGGTTTCAAAATATAGATTATAATCACGATAGTTCCAGACCCGTTTACATCACTTCATACAAGCCATGTTCTGCGAATTTGAAACATCAAATCAAATTTAGATATAATCCTGTAATGATTTGATTATTCATACTCAAATTCAAATATAGCCATATGGGTATTGTGATGAATCATATTGGAAAATAATGTATCAAACCGAATACCAAACCATATCTTTCACCATTTTAATAGCGAATAGTCATTCTTTTCACCAAATTATCATTTGTGACTAAAATATGAAACGCTGGTCACGAGGGTGCGAAAATTATAGAAGGGAGAAAGTTAACCGGCCCCTAGTCCTACGGTCATGGTCTCCCTACGTAAGTAACATAGTGGCATTCTATACTCCAACTCATCAGACTCGTGTGTAAGTATGCGTATCATCTTCGTGTGACATTACCAAACTCAGAGCGTTAATTCGCGTGTGGATGATAAATGAACGTTCGCGAGCGATCTCGCTCTCTACATCTCACAAAAATACACGTGGTGACAATGTTTCCCTAACATCCTGCAAAACATGTTGGGTGTTTGATGAGTTCACGTGAGTGAGCTCCCACAGTAGGAAGCAGGAACACTCTAGTAGTCTAACCTAGTATCAACAAAGTGTTAACCTGCAATTACGATGATGATGCAGATGTTTAACTAATTCACCAAATTAGTTTGGTAAATTACTTGTAATATAGTATCAGTTTAGTTCAGTTCAGATACGTTTCAGTTTTGTTCAATAGTCCATTCAATACACTTCAGGTCAATTCAGTTCAGCTCAGGTGTGCGCTAGTTGTGTTTAATACACTCCAGGTCCATTCAATACACTTCAGATCCATTCAGTTCAATTTAGGTGTGCGTCAGTTGTGTTTAATACACTTCAGGTCCATTCAATTCACTTCATGTCCATTCAGTTCAGTTAGTTCAGTTTAGGTGTGTATAGTACAAATTTATACTTGAATTAGTTCGATTCAGTCCAATTCAATTTAAATGTGTTTAATACATATTCATACTTGAATTTAATTAAGTTTAGTTTATTTCATTCAGTTAGATTTTCAAAGTGGATTAATTGGAGCTTTAATCTTAATCTTGTGCCTTTGGCCTTCTTAATTGTACTTACGAGGCAATTAGGTCAACAATATAACCGTTGCCTACTTCCACATTTCCTATTTAAACTCTTAATTGACGTATTCATAATCAGAATTCTTTCATCACACTTTCAAATTTACAAGGTACTGTATCATTAGGTGTGTTCGAGGAAGAGGCCGTTTTCCGTTTCTTCCATTTCTTTGAAGAAACGGAAAAGAAACGAAATCTACATCATATGTTTATTTACTTACAAAGATCACATATATCTTTTTCTAGGAGTCAATCCACAAGTTGCTCAAAGTTAATCGTGACCGATTTGAAGCTAGCAATAATATGATGAGTAGGCGAAAATAATGTGTTGGTTCATATGGTCATCGTATCACCCACAGTTCACGAGTAACCATGCCGGCCTAAAATGTCAAGTCTTAGTCCATAGGGAGATTACAGGAAACATTTCTCTCTTCACTCTACGCTAGAAACAAAAATCATAAAAGGATTCGCTTAAACCAGCGTAGTTAACCATGGCTGGTAGGTTCAAAGCTATGTGCAGTAAAACCGCACTAGACCCCAAAACAACAGTTAAGCATACATCAAATCGTACATGAAATCGTTAATGTTTCGTATAGTATCCCTGGCATTTGTTTCAAATAATCCAATGTTCTACGTTCAAACGCCAGGATCTTATCAGAGTTCATCTCCGACAAGGTTTTGTATTGCTAAAGAGCCTTATCAGATCCACCACACTTGACACTTCTCAGAACATCTAAGGAGATTGGAGTTCTATATGCATAAACAAGTGTCCAATGAATACGAAACATCTAAGAACAATTGATCATCCATAAACACAGGTGAAGTAGAAGAAGGAGATTGGAGGTCTATATGTTGAACATAGTCCAATACTCTGAGATAAATATCTTTTCAAAATAGAGAAATAAGATTTATGTTTGTACCTATACAAAAGACATGAACCTACTTGTGTCATTGAGTGGATCATCTTCCCAATAAGGCAACGCGGTCCTTTTGTACTGCTTGCGCCAAATTTATGTCAAACAGCTCACAGCGGATAGGCATCTCCATTTCATAGAAAGGGTTCTTCAGCACATAATCCGTGTACAGTTCATATATGTGCTTCAAAAGACTTTCCATATGGGGTGTTCCTGGCTCACAGACTGCAAAGAATTTCGTACCTTCAAGACCACAAAAACAGGAAAAAGAATCAGTTATGTGGTTGCTTACGCAATAAGGTAATTTTTTACAAGTCAATGCTCAGGAGCACAATTTGTTCTATATTTTCTGCTAGCAAATCATGTTATGGCAGGACTGGATTAAAGGCCAAAAACGAATATCTCCGAAAAATCGGATTGGATTGGGGGTTCGAGTCACCTGGTTAGTAAATGGGGAACTATCTATTATTGATCCTCCATTGCATTTGCATTTTAAAATATTAGACAAAAGGTCATAAGCTAACATTTCTAGTTTGCACGTCCCTGAAAGATAGTACCTTACCGTTACCAAATTTCACTGATCCACCAGCGTCCACTATTCTTTAGAGAAGACTTTCACATTTGACATAACCATCAATTCATTTCTCAATTCTTACACTATTTGATTACTTCACTCAGCCTGCTTTCTGCTCATAAACACTCTCCCTCCTCGTATTCTGTCACATTTTCATCACAGATCATGGCATTCAAGCAAGATTTTGTTTAACTATCAGTGTCCTGCCTTTTGAAAACCGTTCTGACAAGTGACAATGGAAGTTCTCATTAATCTAAGTAAAACCAACCCATGCCTAATTACTTGACTTTGGATACAGTAGCCAATTTTACATCTTATAATCCTCTCACATAGACACATGCCATATACCAATTGTTCTGATTCTACTAATTCATCTGACATACAGTCTTAGTCCGTTAAATTTTGGTGTAAACCATCACCTGCAATCAATCACATTCATGAGATAAAGAACTCTGGGCAGGAAAAAGAGAAGGCAGTTTCTTGTAAATAACACATTTTGCTGTTCCTTTCAAAGTAAGGAGTTCTAATTTCTACTGCTTTTCTTTTCGCACTAGAAGATGGAAGAACAACGATGGAAAAGAAACACACTTGGCAACCCCACAGATAAGGCTCTTTAGTTGACAAAGACTGCGGCAAGATCAACAATGTATCTGCCACAGCAATCCACATTTGTCCAAGAATTTGAAATGACGGATGGAAAACAATCTTTCCAAACGGCCCCATAACGTTGTTATAATTTCCCCTATACTTGCAGATTAGATGTTTGTGTTGTCTTAGTTTCCCCAGCAATGGATCAACTCTCACTTCCCTATACAAACAAAGCTATTCTAGATTCAACCTTTTAGCCACTCGTGTTACAGAGCAAGTGTAGCTGTTTTGCAAGTCCAAAATATGAGCATTAGATATCAAGTGCCTATCTAGGTTACCGGTTACCAAAGTGGCCACAAACTCTTGAGGAGAAAGAGAGTTCTCTCTCCGCTAATTTCGCCTGAGTCCTGACAAGTGACAACTAGATCTATGCTATCGTAACTGATCGGAATGGCAACTTAAGCTTCAAAGACTGAGATGAAACTGAACAAATTGGCCAACTAGACTATTTCACATCAAAACTCAAAAGTAATGGTTTTCATCAAGGGCAAACGCACGTAACTCCTTCGAATTTGCAAATAGGTGATTATGCGCGTAAGTTTCAAGCGGCTCTACATTTACATTTAGCAAAGAGGCACCAAGGCTAAGAAACCATAGAAGATCAACTACCCATCATGCCAAGGCTCTAATTCACCAGGATCTCTATACAAGGAATTAAAACTAAGCACAAATTTCAATCCACAGTCATCGAAAGTTCGAAACTAGTTACTACTCAAATACTCATCAGTAATCACTCAAAAAACAATCAAAAGAAAAAACTTCAATCTAAATTAAGACTCACAATAACACAGTAAAATCAAAATCAAGAAGCCGAAAACAAATTCGCAACTACGAAAATTAATCAAGTTCAAGATCAGGAAACGAATCAAACCAGTGAGAGACTGAAAGCAGTGAAGATCGAAAGTATCAGCCTGAAGCAGCTCGATCCCAGAACAGCCAGAAACAGGCGAAAGCTGCTGAGAAATGGCGTGCATAGAGTGCCAAAGACTCGCCAATCTCAAGCTATCATTCGTATCCATTCTTCCAGCTGACCCATAATCCTGATCAGTCAAAGATAAATTTAAATCCCATTTCGCACTCTAAATTGTTGATTAACGAGAATGGGGTTGCCTACCTTGTAGAAGATGAGGCCGCCTGATTTGTTGATGATGTAGAGACTGTATATCGCCGCCATTGGTGAGCCGGATCTGAGCTTTTTTCAGGTGCTGTAATTTGAGGAAGATGGAGATTGAAGTGTATGTTAGCGAAACGACGTCGCATTGGTTTTGACAGATTCGGTATAGTGCGTGAGTCGTGGAAATGCGACTGAGACGCACTTTGAATTAATTCGTAATTCGTAAAGAATTGGGCCGTCTTATCATTTATGCAATCTCTGAATTCTACCTTGGGCTTATCAAAGAGAAAATTACAAAAAGGTTCCATCTACACATACACATTGCAAAAACAACCACCCCCAATCTGAAAACCTCAAAAAGCGGCATTTGAAGTGAAGATGCTGT
>JAYMSL010003996.1:0-11649 GCA_036897195.1 Plantago coronopus | reverse complement strand
TTTCTGAATTGGCAGATGCACTATCAGCAACATATAGGCTTTGACTCCTTCTGGCAATCAGAACTACCTCTTTTGTCTCATTATCCTTCAACTTGCAATATCCAGATTTAATTTTGATCTGAAATCCTTTATCAGCAAATTGGCTCATACTGAGAAGATTGTATTGCAGATTTTTGACATGTAGTACATCCTTTATGATGAGTTTGCCAATCTTCACATCACCAATTCCAATAGTAGGATTAACAGTTCCTCCAGCAAACATAATCTTGGGTCCTTCAGAGCAGCTCCTGTAGTTGATTAAGTGAGCCTTGTTGCCTGTCATGTGCTTTCCACATCCACTATCAAAGTGCCAGATTGGGTTGATCTCTGTGGAATGTTTCTGCACAAATAAGGAACGCAAAGATTAGTGATCTCTCTTAGGCAGAGAGTCAGAATCAAACACTTTTCCAGTTTTCTCCCATGCTTTCACATTCTTCCTTGTAGCATTCTTTGACCTTGATGGAATCATAGATGTATGCTTAGTGCCATCTTCCAGATCAATCTTCTGATGGGGAGTTTTCCTTGGTTGACCACGAGATTTAGCAATCCTCTTTTCAGCGGGTTCTTGCTTCTCAACAAGCTGTTGCTTTTCAGCAAGCTGCTTTTTCAAGATAGTCCTTTTCTGTCTAGCATTCAGATTCTGAGCGGCTTTTAACTTGTTTGCTTCACTCCTGGCAATGATCTTCTTTCTGATTTCTTCCTGTTCAGCTTCATATTGATCACGCAGGAACTTAGCGAGTTTTGGATGTCCAAGACCATATCGAACCTGTTTGCCTTGCTGATATCTTTCAGCACCCATGTGGCTAGATTCTAGTCTTTCATACACCTTAATGTCTTCAGAGGTGTTGCATGTTTCAGCAAGCTTCCCTTTAACAGTGTTACATTTCTCAGTAACTTGTTTTGTCACAGCTGTACCTTTGTTGCATGTTTCAGCAACCTTATGATCATAAACTTTCCTTTGTAGTATTGCTTTCACTACCTTAGGTTGAGTAGGTTTTTCACCTTTCTGACCAATGACATAGATGTCATTCTTCTTTTGTTTCTGAGATCTCACAACCTTTAGCCTTTCATCAGTGAGAGAGTTTTCTTGAGATTCTTGAGTAGACTTTTCAGGTGAATAGTCACATCCAAGTCCAGTCTTCTCTTTTGATACTCTTTGATGAGCTTGTAGTTCAGTGACGGTATTACTAGCTTGAGCGTATGATTTGAACATGAGTTCTTTCTTCTTAAGAACCTCATTTTCCTTTCTTAAGTCATCAATGACTTGGACTAAGTCAATGATACACTTTCTGTTTGAATCAGCACTGCTTACTACTTCTTTCTTCAGAGATGCTTGTTCAGCATTCTGTATCTCAACAATCTTAGTAAGTTCAGATTTCTCCTTTTCAAGATTCAGCACAACTTGTTTCAGATTTTCATTTTGAGTTTTCAGCAGGTGATAACTCTCATCCAAGTTCTTGATCTCAGCATGCAAGGATTCCATGTCTATGATAGACTCATCATCACTATCATAAATTTCAGTGTTAGTGTCATAGCTTACCTGATCAGCCATGAAGCAATGCTCGAGATTGGATATGTCTGGGTTCATTTCTTCAGCGATTCCACATAGCTCTCTGTTGATTTTGAAGTCAAACACTTCATGTGTTATACCACACATTTCAGGTTCAGGTAGGACTTCATCTTCAGAGTCTTCATCACTTGATGTGGTATCTACATCCAGAGCATCCAGTTGAAATTGAATGTTCTTCCTTTCTTCAGTAAGCATAGCTTTCTGAGTTCTTCTTATGTTTCTTCTCTCCTTTCTGTCTTTGTCCTTTTGAAGTCAGGACGATCTTTATTGAAGTGTCCAGGCTTCTGACAATGAAAACATAGGTTATTCCCAACAACAGCTTCTTCAGGGGCTTTGTTAAGCTGAGCTTGCTTATTCAGCGAGCTGTTGCCATACTGCAAAGTCTTGTACTGCTGATAGTTGTTACCAAGATGTTTCTTCAGTTTGTCTTTAGCCTTTCTCCTTTGGATCTCTTAAGTAACAAATCTACTCATATTCTTCACAGCAAGAGCATGATCATTAGGAGTTTCAGAGATCATCTTCTTTTCAGAAGATGTGTTAGCAACTAGAGCAATGTTTTGCACTTTTTCAGCAACCACATCCTCTTAGTCTCATAGTTGACAGTTGCCAGATGAGAGAATAACTCTGTGGGTGTAATATTGGACATTCCTTGATTATAGTAGAAATTCTGAATATGTGTCCACTCTTGATTTAGACTTCTGACTATGGTAGAAATTCTGAGTATGTGTCCACTCTTGATTTACACATGAAATCTTAAAAGTTTAGTGTTTCAGCTCCCTTGAATTAGCAGATCATCATCCCCCCCCCCCCAAATTCCTGGCCCCGTCTCTGGTGGGTTAGATTTGGCGTTTAAGAAAAAGGTGAGAAAATATATAAGTGGGTGAAATAAAGATTGGACGTCTAGAATGACGTTGAAAAAACTCATTCTCAACTTAAAAACAAACACAAAATTTGTAAAACTCAATTCAAGTTGAGTTATTATCTGAACTTGAATCTACTAACAACACTTACCTTTATAATATAATTACAACCAAAATACAAATTTAATTTGCTATGGCAATAATCCAATCACAATGATACATATATTTAGATACATTCTAACATAATCAGGTGTCTTTATTTTCGACATACTTGAACTTGTAACGAATTTAATATAAATTTATAAGAGTAACTTTTGGGAGAGTCCACTAAATGAAGACTTTTCAAAAAGTCCACTTAAAAACATTACATATTCACAATATAACATCACCTATTTTAACATAAACATCAATTATTTACAGCAAACATCAACTATTAACAATATAGATTGGATTTGAATGCTGTTGACACTTGGGTTTGGGGTGGTGGTTTGTGTGAAGACTATCAAACTAAGTATGGGTATAATAATCTTAGTGTAGGCCAGAACTCTATCCCTATGGCGGAAGTGTCGAATTTAGTATGGAATAAAATCTCACCCCCGAAAGTTAGTGCTTTTGTTTGGAAAGCAATTCAGAATAGGATCCCAACCGCAGATAAACTTCAAAGGCGTGGGGTTTTTATGAGTGTAGAAAACTTAATTTGTAAAGGTTGTGGTGAAAGTACGGAATCATGTTGGCACATTTTAGGAGAATGTAGTTTTTCTCGAAAAATATGGACTCTAATCTATGAATGGATGCAAACTTCAATTCCTTTGGGTACTAATTTAGTGGAAAATATGAAGCTACATGGTTTGATTAATCATGGGGGTAGGAAGGAAGTCTGGTTTTCTTTATGGCAGTGCGTAATCTGGAATCTATGGCTTTTTCGTAACTCAACTAGATTTAAAAGTGAGAATCTAACACATTGGCAAGTTGTGGAAAACATTAAAGTTAATTGGGGCTCGTGGCTTAAAGCTCGCGGGTGTTTGAATCAATCTATATCAACGGCGGAATGGTTTTTGGAACCGAGACTATGTCTTGGTTGGAGTCGCAGAAACAGATAGGGGCTGGCTTATTTTGGTCCAGGAACAGGCGCATACAGGGGAGTTCCTTTGTTTCCTGTTTTGTGCTCTTTTTAATTGATTTCTTATTAGTAATTAACTCTGCCTAATTATTTATTCAATGGTTTAGGTTTTGCCTCGGTGGAAAGTAACAAAAGGGATCTTTTCAATACAAGACTAAATCTCTCTGCTCTGGTTGTGGTTTCACTGTTCAGCTGCTGAATTAATTCGGATTGCAGCTTGAATCTTGGGGAGCGTGGGGCATAGAATAGCGTAGAATGTACTAGATGTTGATATGTAGTTTGCCCCTGGTTTTTGGGTCGGTTGTGGGTAATCTGTATTAGGATCACTTTATGTAATTGGTTGAGGTGGACTTGAGGCAGCCGGTGTTCTGTTGTACTCTTTTTCCTCGCAAGGGTTTTATCCCGGTTGGGTTTTCCCTTGGAGGTTTTGAGGAGGCAAAGACCATCGGGTTCGTTATTGCCTGAAGTCATGGAGGAGGGAGAGGTGTGTGAGGTCCTGGTGAACTTCACGGGCGAGGCAGTTTCATGCTTAGTCCGTTTGTACATATTACTTATAGTCAATATAATTTTGCCGTTACAAAAAAAAAATCAACTATTAACAATAAACATCAACTATTTTTCAATAGAGAAAATTTTTTTTTACCCCTCAAACTATTACGCGTTTTTGAAGTTACCCCATAACCTTTTTTTTTTCTCATTCTCCCCCATTAACTTTTCGAAATTTTCATTTTCCACTAAGGTTTGACAGACGTTAGAATTCCGTCAGTGAGGCGCGTGGAGTGTGGATTTCACTCTCCAAAACGTATTTTCTTTGCCCCAAACGTTTTCCAAAACCCCCAAACATAGTATAAGGACTTTGTAGCAATGGAATTTCATGATTTCGAAATTCTGGATCTTGATCCGTGACCATGGTGGTCGTCGATGAGCCTGGGCATTCTTGGATCGAGAAAGGGGAGTGAGTTGGTGAGCAGCTTGGAGCTCGAGATCGACCATGGAACTCCGTTAATGGAGTTCTTGAGTTTCGAGATTTGGAGATCTCGATTATTATCCCTGCTATGGACGATTTGGGACTGGCTCTATCTTGCTTGATGATGATGAATCGAAAGGACATGATTCTGGGTTATACACACGAGTTTGATTCGTGTTTAGGAGTTTCAGATTTCCAGTTGGGCAATTTTGAGCTTTTTAAAACTTCATGGGTGTGCAATAGGAAGGATCTTCAAGCTCCTCAAGGCTGCTTTTTAAACCTTCATTTGACAAGGAATTAGATATATATCATCTTCTTCCTTGAACTTGAAACTCCATTAATATGGGGATCTTCAAGCTCCTCAAGTTTTCTGAATTGGGTTTCTGAATTTGGCTTCTATTTGTTGATGTTTTTGTGTCAAATGGAGGATGGCAGTCCCTCTTTGGGATTTTGGGAGCTCGAGCTCAAGGAATCACCATTAATGGTGGTTCTACGGAGCTTATGAGATTCGAAATCTCAGCTCGCCCCTTCCCCCTTTTCGAAGTTTATGGTAATGGATGAGTACTTTTTAAAAGGTTATGGGGTAACTTAAAACATTTGTAAAAGGTTCAGATGTGCTCAAGTATTCGATCCCATACCTACCGGTTCGTGTTTTTAGTGCGCCAGAGCGTGGGCGCGTGTGCTTCACACGCTAACGGCAGAAACACTAATTAACAACCGTCAAACCTTAGTGCAATCTCAAAAAAACGAAAAGGTTATGGGGGCGATTGATAAAAAAAAGATTATGAGGTAACTTCAAAAACGAGTAATAGTTTTAGGGGCAAAATTTTTTTTTCTCTACAAATAATTACACATTCAAGATTTAATAATCATACCCACATATATAATCCATTTCACCACTCATAGATTCCCAGAATATCTATAGAAAAACAAAACACATAATTGGGCTACATTTCCCAAGATCCCTCAAGATCTTCCTCATTTTTTCTTATATATATGTCTCATATCTTTAATTATTCTATTTACCTTTTAGTTAAGTAATTATCAATTAATTTAGAGATACTACTTATTATATAATTTGTGTGTCGATTCTCTTGCCTTGATCATACTTGTTATTGAGCTTATAAATAGCTCCAATCCTTTTTCATGAAAGTACGATTGGTTCTGCACGGTGAGGTAAAACTCACCCAAGATACCATCAGAATCCAATCAAAACAAGTATGTCATCCAAACCACAGTCAAAGCAAGGATTAATTGTTGATTTGTTGATTTCCAAGTTAAATCACAACCACTATTGTTGATTTGTTGCCATTATCTACAGAGTACAGAAAAAAATTCAGTTAAACTTTAATCATGCTGTAGGTAGAAATAAAAGGATCCAGATAAAATAATACTAATATGTTGTAATAAATTGTAAGATGCAAAAAAACTGATGGGGATAATGATTGTCTTTGAACAGCTACCTGATGGTGCTGGCTGTGCTACTTGTGGTGGTGCTACTGGTGGTGTTGGTGAAGGTTCTAGTGCAGGTGGAGCAGCAAGTGGCTGAGCCATTGCAGGTTGAAGCTCCTGAAGCCTAGTTTCATTATAAAAAGCGGTTACCCTCGTACCTAAGATTGTAGGGCATCTGAATCCTTCCTCCGATAGCACCATAGTATTGATGAGGCACTGCTTGGATAGATTCAGGCACGAAGAACAATTCTCTGCGGACAAGTCAGGCGTACACTGCTCCAGTGCATAAATTGTTTGCGAACCATAGTTAGCATTACTCCCATAGGCTACTTTCCTCATAGAACCACCATCAGAAGCCAGATTTGAAATATTTACCAACAATACTCTGAGGCCTGACATAAAGTCAACGGGGCTAGTTGAATTGGTGGTATTATAGATAGAAAAGAAGAAGAATTGTCCATTGTCCTAATAATGGAGGCGTTAGAGAATAACGCAGCATGCAAAACTCATCCCACAAGATAGCCTGCATCTAATTGGGGCATGATTGTATGAGTGTCACCTCTACAGAGCGCAAGAGCATTGCCTCTATTGGTACTCTGGCCCACGGAGGCATGCATAGTAGAATCCGTTCTGATCAACATTTGCAGATAGATTAAAAAGGAGGGTCCTAAGATTGGTTTCATATCTGCTATTATTCGTGTAATTCGCAGTATTGTTGTAGCAAAATGGTGTGAGCTGGGATTTAACACAGGCTAAGAAGCTGGCTAAAAGTAGGAAAGTGAAAGGCAGTAGATGATTTCTTTTGTGAACCAACATGATGACAGTAAACACAAAGAAGTTTCAAGCTTTAAAGATGGAATATAATGGAGTTGAAAGAGGGTAGATGTTTCGATGTGCTAGTATATGCCTCAAGACTGAATTGATTTATAATGGCCATTTGCAAGTGAGGCTGTCCTCTGTCAGGATTTTGATAGTCTTCGCCACTGGAAAAAAACTCTTCACAGCAAAGAGACAACAAGGTCGAAAACTAACACATGGTGTAACCACCACAGAATATACCTTAAAACAAATCTCTTAAAAACTCTTTGTTCGAGGCACCACAATCACACCGTGTAATTTGATAATTTCAAGTCGCTATTGATGTAGTTGAGGAATTCCAGATCAAACTCACTGGCGGAATGAGAATTTGGCGGGCAACAATCAAGAGTTGTACAGAATGCTTGATGAGTTGTGCATCCCAATTCAAAAGAGGGTTTTAGTTATACGTTTAGCATAGACAGCTGTACCTTACAGTTATTCAGTGTTACATACAAAGGTAAATCCTCATGTAAGTCACATCCCATTTTATCTTCTTCAATAAGAAATCATCTTTTAAAATCGAGACAAATAAGAATCGGTCGCTGATAACTGTAAATCAGCGCCCTACAAATGCACTGATTGACACTTCATTTTGGGATATTGAGCCTCCAGATTCATCTCCCCCATTCCTTATTGCTGGTCTACTGTGACTACTCTCTCTCGAGTTGGATTCTTGAAGAAGTGCAGATTCAGAATCGTATCCACTGTGCACACAAAATGCAGGTGGTGATGGTACTGGCAAAGTTATTGAGTAGCTATTAAGCATTGTAACAATTGTAGCCATTGTAGGCCTTTGAGCTGGACTTTCTTGGACGCATAGTAAACCAATATGAATGCATCTCAAGATGTCTCTTGGGATTCCTGTACCAACTCTCAATACAGGATCGACTATATCTGTAGCAGTTCCGCTCTGCCAGCTGCCCCATGCCTGTGTTAAAATACAACAATTAGCACAAATGACATATGGTGGGGATAATCTCAATTAGTGTGATTCTTACACTACTGATGAGGTCCTCCCCTCTCTCGCCATTCCGGGCACAATTGTTCTTCAAACCACTTATAATTTCTAGGAGTATCACACCAAAGCTGAAAACATCCGATTTAACAGAGAACTGTCCTCTTGCTGCATATTCAGGTGCCATATAACCGCTGCAATAGTTACAGGAAATAGTGCAGTGTAGAAAAATATTGTTAGTATGGAGTATATACTTGGACACAACTAGCTAGCATGCCAAGATTAGTAGAACATACTAAGTTCCAACAATTCTGCTAGTATTGCCTTCTGTTTGATCTGGAACGGACAACCTTGCCATGCCAAAATCTGCAATTTTTGGGTTCATCTCTCCATCTAAAAGCACATTGCTGGCTTTCAGATCACGATGAATAATTCTAACTCGGGAATCTTCATGCAGGTAAAGAATCCCTCGTCCGATGCCACCTATGATCTTATAGCGTATAGTCCAGTCCAGTTGGGGAGACCTAATTGGGTCTGGTAACCATTTTAGGATGCATCAATGAGTAACATCATAAAATTTCAAGAGATAATAGTGAAACTAAATGTTTATATGATAAGAAAGATTACCAAATAGGAACTGGTCCAAACTTGCATTTGCCACGAATTCATAAACAAGAACTTTCTCTGATCCTTCAAGGGAGAAACCGAATAGTCTGACTAAATTCCGATGTTGAAGCTTCACCAATAACATGACTTCATTTTTGAACTCCAATTCACCCTGCCCTGAACCTATTGACAACCTTTTCACAGCTATTTCTTGACCACTTGGAAGTTTTCCCTGAGATTAAATTATAAATGAAAATTAAAAAAAATCAAGGCGAGGTCTTTATGTTCTTTCTTACTGTTATCTTTCAACATAGAAATAGCACAGACATGATGATATACATATTTACCTTGTAAACAGCCCCAAATCCACCCTGGCCTAACTTATTAGCCTCAGAGAAATTATTCGTTGCTGTTTGGATCACCGAAAAGTCATACTGCAGTGACTCTACGATGCTAATATCATCACCTCCCTCAACAGCTATAACAGCTATGCTAATTAGTGTCATACCAATAAATAAAAGTTGTGAATCTTATCAATACAATAATAATAATAATAATAACTTACCAGATTCTTCCTTTGCTTTCTTCTGTATTTTTCTCCATATTAGGAATCCAATCAAAACAAGTATGACTATCCCAACAACAGTTGAAACAACGATTATGATAATCAGAGTTGTATTATCACTACTGTTGACATTCCCTGCAGAGTACAGAGTAAACTTCAGGGTAGACTTTCAGTCATGCAACAAACACTTCAGAGTAAGGAGAATTGAAATGATTCAAAAAAAATATCGTAAATTGTAAGATGCAAACAAGACTGATAATGTATTTGAACTGCTACCTGGTGGTGGTGGCTCAAGTGGAGCTGCTGGCGGCAGGGCCATTGGTTGAAGCTCCTGAAGCCTGGTTTCATTATAGAAAAGAGCAATCTCATAACGAAGAATGCAGCTAGGTTGGAGGACCCTTGCCCCGATGCTCCCATAGAACTCCTGGCGAGGAATTTCTTGGATAGCGGAATTTAGACACGCTAAGCAATCCTGTGCGGATAAGTCAGGCGTGCACTGTACCAGTGCATAACTTGTTTGAAAACCAACGGTAGGTGCGCTCCCATAGGCCACTTTCCTCAGCGGACCACCGTTAGAGGCCTGGTTTGACACGTTGAACAACAAAGCTCCGACATCCGACATATACTCCTCCAACCTTGTCGAATTTCGTGAATTATACCAGAACCTCACTGGTCTAGTATCCATGGTCCCAACAAAGGACACGTTAGAGTAACGCAGCGTGCAAAATTCCTCATATAGAACAGCGTCCCTCTGATTTGGGCATGCTTCAACGAGTTGAATAGTTGCATTTTGGATACAACTGCGGCATCGATCTGGCTGAACGTCGGCTCTGCATAGGGCAATACCATGGGTTCTGTTGGCGTTTTGGCCCACGGAGGCGTTATAGAAACCGGTGATGTATACATTTGCAGATAGATTGGAGAGTAGGATCCTGAGATTAGCCTGATATGTGCTGTTACTAGTGTAGTTTCCGTTGTTTAGGCAGATTGTATATGGCGGCAGGACCTGCTGGCCTTTAATAGAGGCTAAGAGGCTTGCTAGAAGTAGAAAAGTGAAAGGCAGTAGATAAGATCTTTGATAACTCATGATCATATTTACTGCAAACAGAATCATTCACACACAGTATAGTAGCTCTATTTTCAAAGATACTGAGGGATTGTTAATCAATGGGAGATAAGTAAAGGTTAGACTTTTAGATGTGCAAAGTTAGTTTATGATTCATATTGATATATACAGAATTTATATACATATGTATGTATGTATGTATGTATGTATGTATGTATGTATGTATGTATGTATGTATGTATGTAATGTATGTATGTATGTATGTATGTATGTATGTATGTATGTATGTGTGCGCGCGCGCGCAAAAGCATGGCCACTTGCTTGTCTTTGGAAAAATCTTCCAGCACACACAGACAGATAGCTTGAAACCAACACATTGTGTACACACCATTCAGGCTTCGGACTATGGTACTTATAACGAAACTCCTAATTTCTTCGAATTACTCACATCGTATATTCAAGTATTGCAGTTGAGGAGAGTCCAGATCAAAGTTCTGGAAATTCAATTAGCTATTTGTAGTGATCTTTGTTCAATAAAACTTTGGTTTTAGAGGCTTACCATATACACACACTCTTTTGTATATAATGTAATAATGTTTTATGTTTGCATGTTAGAAAAATTTATATGTACCAGGTCAAAGTTGGCTGTAAAACGATAATTTTAATACTTTGAACTTTCAACCAACGCATATCTCAGTAGTTTAATTCCACACAGCTTTAGATAGAGACTGGACTATATAAGGTCAACGACCAATTGGTGCAGGATTTTTGTGTAGCTAGTAGCCTAGTTGTAGTACTTTTCATATAAATATATATATAGGAGCATTACATAATTACATTGACTGTGTCAAAAGTAAATGAAAGATCATCACCAAATTATTTATAAGATAGTTGTGATTTGTTAAAATGCATGATTCATGTTGTGTTGGATGAAAGAAATGTTGTGATTGATCTATCTATGCGTGGAAATAAAATCAATGATTATTTGAATATAATTTTGGTTGACAATATGTTCGATGAATATATTATTTGGCAATGAGTTTGGCGAATCCTTTTTAAGGATATTTTCGTAAAAGTTTAATTATATGAATGAACCGGAAAGAGAACTCAAATTTTTGTAGTGTATATATTAAGTATTAAAAAAATTGTCGATGAGTCAATTTCCTGATGAATTAGAGCATTTGACGGGATTATTTCACGACAATTTTGACAAGCACCCTAATTAACATGATTGTTCTTCACAAATTCCTAAAAATACAGAGAAAAGAAGTTGGAAATATCAATCAAAATTGTTGCAAAAGTAGCTATTAGCCTATTACTTTTCATTTATACACATGTACATTGATCATTTCAAACAAGGGCTTTTCTATTCTCAGGTCGGGTTCGAACCGGCCTGAACGCAAGTCACCGTTAGATGATCGCCACGTGTAACTGGTTCGAAGTAATATATTTTATTATTATTAATTAAATATTTATAATTAAAACCGAATGTACAATTCTACCCCTAAGTTTTCAACTAGTTTTCCTAAGAAAATGTGACTCTTCTGGTTACGAATGCTCCAGCCATAGAATTATCCAATATCCATAGTAT
>JAYMSL010003995.1:0-11656 GCA_036897195.1 Plantago coronopus | reverse complement strand
TATACGCGCGGATTCCGCCCACAACACACACGTTTTCTCTCCAAGCGTGCACTCCGCACTACCCGAACTTGTGACCGAGCTTAACGTGATGTTGCATTGGTCTCTAGTCAATCTCATTACGACTAAAATGAATTGATGACACTAAAATCACCAACACAACTTGTGCCTAATTCGCTGTAATTTTTTCCCTGCATGGTATCTGTGTGTTTCAGCAAGTAGATATAACTGTTTCTACCATACGTTAGGAAAATTGACTTCACACAGTTCTTGCTTGGTGTTTCCCTTTCTGGTTTGGCAAATGTTAGTGCAGTCGAAGTAACACAATCTGGCCTTTAACAGATCATTTCTGTTTTTGTAGACTGTCGCCCATCTTCGCGGCCATTTGGATTTCTCCTTTGCTTCCGCGTGGCATCCAAACGGATACACCTTTGCCACTGGAAACCAGGACAAGACCTGTAGAGTATGGGATTCCCGGAATCTCTCAGAGTCAGTTGCAGTGCTCAAGGGAAATCTCGGGGCCATACGTTCAATAAGCTTCACATCTGATGGGCAGTTCATGGCTATGTCTGAGCCAGCTGATTTCGTTCACGTGTATGATGTGAAAAATAACTACGACAAAGAACAAGAGATTGACTTCTTTGGTGAGATCTCTGGAATCTCGTTCAGTCCTGACACCGAGTCGCTCTTCATTGGAGTGTCGGATCCGACTTATGGTAGTCTCCTTCGGTACAACAGACGCAGAAGCTAGTCCTGATTGGACTTACGTACTATCCTGAATCATTTGGTTCCTTCTGTGCGTTCGTGCAGTTTAAAGAACACGAGTAGCATCCTTCGCCTAACAGGCTGCCTTCGGACTCTTTCATTGTCTGTAACTGTGAAAATCGAATCCTGCTGTGAAAATCGAATTGTTCAATAAGAAGTCATGTCCTCACTCAGGTCTGTGAGAATGCTAGAACTTGTTTACCCTAACATGCCCTGATTGTCATGAAATAAGATTGAAAAAAATCTGTGTTTGTTTTTCGAATTCGTGTCCAGCTCTAGCTGTAATTCGCGAATGATCAAACTCAATTCGAATTCGTGTCCACCTCTACATGCTATTATTGCAGTCTTCTGTTGAGAACTCATACTACTAAACTGACACGAAACTCATTTGTGATTGATGTCAAATTTGTTATTACAGCAAACCGTGATTGACGTACACATAGTTTGTCGATTAAAAAAAAATTTACGGACACAAAGTCAAGATTGATGGTTCATGAAAGGGGCCATCAACATCTGATCTTTTGAAGTCTTGAAATTAAACATGGCAAATTTGTGACCAAGTTAGTGAGATGTCATCTTCCTAGATTTAACTCTCACATGGCATGCCACTACTTTTTTCATCCTCAAGGAAAAAAACAGAAAGTGTCATTCGAGTCAAAGTCATGTCGGTCAATCTTTTGTACCGGTACAGTTACGAGTCAAGTGTATCTCTTAATGATATACGTACTGATCCGGCAAATACTATCATTGTCAATATGGTTCGTAAAGTTCTTATAGTATATTCTCGAACTTCATGAAAGTCAAACAAGCAACCTACACTCAATGGAATCTGAATGATACTGAATCAGAATATAGAGCAACTATCTTCTTGCACGGGAGCTAACACTTGACCCCGACATGTTCAATCTATACTCATATTCGCTGCAAATAGCGAAATAATAATTTAGAAACTAAACGATATACATGTGATTGTAAATGTGGGAACGAAATCTTAAATTATCGAAAATATTACATATATCTTTTTTAAATTTGGAGAATGAGGCTCCGCAATCCACACATCTGGGTCCGCCCCTGATTACAAGGTCACATATAAAGATACATCATACATGTGACCAGTACTACTAAAAGAGACCCACAGCAGCTATATACATGTATGTCGCATTATTGACAAAGAAACATACCCCATCCCACGAGGTACCGAGTACTTCAGTACTACGTGTACCTCGTGTATAATAACATGTACAACGCATTAAAGCATCAACTATCCCGGTTGTGTATATGTACAAGGCCTTATTAGCGACACCCGCCAGCAGCGAACCCGATTTTGGAGCTTGCAACATCATAAGCAATGTCAAATGTTTGCTGCTGAGTGTTGCCAATAATGGCAATGTCCCTACCTGAGTTACCAGCAAAAGCCAAGCATGTTGTTCCTTTCTGCACTTCTATGATGATATTGTGTGAAGCCAAGTTCAACACAGCCCCTCCAGCAAAGATAAACTGCACTGGAGGCACAGCTGAAGCAACTGCATCAGAGCTGCCTTTAAAACAAGCATCCAGTATCGAGAACGCCGGGGCTACCGGGTACTTCGCGGATATGATCTTAACGAGCGAGGCGCGGAGAGCTGTGTAGACGGGTGTTGCCAACCGCGATATCGTGGTACCGGAGTCTATGATTGTGGGAACGTTGTACTGAGATGCTCCGATTGGTAACGGTTTTCCTGATACCGTTATGGTCGATATCTTGATGAAGTAGAGCGTCGAATCGCGAGAATCGGTTAACATTGGAGTGAACTTGTATGCGGGATTCGAAGGGGCTCCGAACGATAGGAAGCCTCCGCCGCCCGTTTTACCTAGTGGTGAGGCGCTAGGGAGACAGTACGAGAACGCTTTTCCGTACTTGACCGACAGTTGAGACAGCATCGAGAGCTCGTTTTTCGCCAAGCCAACTAGGCCAGCGGACTTTCCGAATAGGCCGTCGTTGTCTTGACCACACCCGAATACAAAACCGGGAAGTGACTCTGAGCCGAGGACGAGGGAGTCCCTGCTGAGGTATCCGACAGAGAACGATTGATCTCCGTACGTGGCGGTATACAAGCACACGTTCGACGATGTGCACATAGGACTGTTTAGAGTAGCCTTGGTTAAGGAAGAGCACTGGTTTGTTCCACAAGATAGCCTTTTATATGTACTGGAACCAGAAGGGTTGAAAGGGACCCCGGTCTGCGGGTGGCAATAGACCACGCACGGCTCGCACTGGATCCACGAGAAGGAGCTCCCCGTATCCACCACCACTAGATGATACGTCGGTGGACTTCCGATCCCGATTCTGGAGTAGTAGTTCGCGACTCCAAGGGGTTCCCCAGGGTTGAGGGGAACCTTAATAGACTTCGAATCAGCCAAGCCTCCTGAACCTGTTAAAGAGGAGGTGGCAAGAGGGTGGAATGTAGTTAAGTTGTTAGTGAGCCTGGAGTGAAGATAATTCACACGAGCGTCGTCGTGAGCAAGTGCATCCGAGAAGGGCATGGAAGTGTCGGAGTTCTGTATCGAATCAGAGAGCTCTCGGACATGGTACAACGGGAGGTGTAAACCTGGATGCTCAGTCTCTGCAGGATACAATGTAGTGTAAACAAGAACTCAGAAGATTGTTCAAACAAAAAAGTGCTAACTAGCACTGTAAGCTTTTTTGAAGCGGCAAAACGAGGATTACTGTAAGTTAATGAGCTACAAATGGAAATGGAATGTATATACCTTGATGAATATCTCTAACTGAAGATGTTCCTGTAAGCAACAGAACAAATATCAGAGGGAATATCAGATCCATGTTCTTAAAATTGTCAGATAAGTTCTACTACTTGTTCTGGTATAATATGAGCACAAGAAGTGGGGAATTTAAAGCAACTAAAGCAGCAGACCCATGACTTTTAAACTGATGTCTGCATAATGCTTGAGATTGACAGCTAAAACCGACACATGAGGCTCACATTAGAGCCTCATGAATCTAGATAACCTGCGTAGTTGAGGGTTCTATTTAGGCCTTTAATACGGCCGGACCCATACTTGATTAAAGACGATAGAAACTTCTAAACCGAACGTGGAAACACTAAGCGACGAAGCTCAGTTATGGTCCTCTTTCAACAGCTCATCTCTACTCTTTGTTTGTAAACATTGTTGTCAAAGACGCGTGTAATCGCTAGTCGAAAAGAGGTTGATTCGAGGATTCGAAGACTTGATCAGCCAGTCATCACTGTAGAAAGTTGGAAGTAGAAACTTTTAATGTTGCCTGAAGACTTGGGTTTAGTTTTGGTCTATACCATAATGAATGAAAAGGAAATAGAAGGTGTTAGCTGACAAGTCACACTCAGAGGTGCCCAGAAAGTATGCATTCACATTATTTGCTTTTTGCTTATCATAACTTCCAAAGCTCAGGCATGTTACTTGTCCCATTAATTCACATTTACTGTTAAAAAGACCATATGAGTTTCTTGCATTTGGACACAAGTAGCAAGTAGAAAAGTAAACCATTGAGTAGCATCTTTCCAGGTCCAAAGTGAAGCAGTACTTGCAAGAAACACTTGAATCATGTGACTATACACAACAGTTTACTATCACTAAGAACAGATAAAAGGATCAAGCTGCCTGGAAAACCATGCTGACAGTGTAATTCGCTGTCCATCGAGATTCGAGTCTCGAGACACAGATTTGCAGACGAATTATAAGAATTTCCACATACAAGTATTATTCCAGGAAAAGAATCTGTTTCATATAAATCATCAGGAACCATGAAGCAACTATATTGCACAGAAGAGAGTTAACAAAAAGACATAGAGCCTCTCGGCCGATCATCTCTATCATTCATTTTCAACGGAATGAGAGTAGAAGCCTAGAAAGTAACAAGTGATTTCTAAAAACCAATTTTTCAATTAATAAATAAGTATGAGATTTCAATCTGAACAAACCAGAGCAGCAAGGAAACATAGGCTTACAAGCTGTATTGTATATTAATCTTATGTTGCATAATAGATCTCATTAACAAAAAATGATCCATCTACCGCCTGAAAGCATTGGTATCAGTTGCTGATCTTCCCTGCTGCAGGTAATGGGTTCTGCGTCGAACACTTTCCTCGATAGTGGAGCTGCCTCCCTTCTCAGCGCCATAGACGCTTTTATGAGCAGCATGAAGGAAGTTTCTTCCTAGAGATGCCTTATCACGAGCAGCTTCCTGAGCATCAGTATCTTCTGCTTTCTTGAGCCGTTTCCATCTTTGCTCCTCGTGCTTCTCAGCATCCATCTGCATTTCCCTTAACTTAGCAGCCCTCTCTTCTTCTGTAAGTTTAACAGGACGAGGCTTGTTATTTGGTCCACTTCTTGGGGGCTTATCAGAACTAACATGGTTTGGCTTGTCATTACGAGACTCCAAAGGACGCTCTGATGACTGTTCTCTACTTTTAGAGTCATGATGACTGTTCCTTCTCTTTTGGTCACCATCAGTTTCTTCATGTTTGTTACTTCGAGATTCGACATGCCGTTCTGAACGGTTTTCCCTGTTTTTGGTGTCATAACGACTTTTCAGTCCCACGCGGTCATCATTACTTTGTTCATGCTTGCTCCGATATCCAGTATGCCGCCGTTCTGGAGACTGCTCTCTATGTCTAGAGTCATAACGACTTCTCATTCTATTATCAACGCTTTCTTCATACTTGACATTTCGAGATTCATCTTTTCGTTCTGATTTAGAGTCATGAGGCCTCTTCCTTATTCTATCATCATCAGTTTCTTCATACCTATCATTTCGAGATTCAACATGCCGCTCTGAAGAATAATCTCTACCCTTAGAGTCATAATGTCTCCTCTTACTTCGTTGATCGCCATACAGTTCATCATGCTTAGGCCTCCGGTCAGTGTACTCCTTGTCATTATATTTCATTTTCTGTGTATCACCCCTGTGGGGTTCTTCATCTGAGGATTGCACTTCCTTACGCAGATGATTTTCAGATCTTGAACCCCTTTGACGGCTCTCCTTCTGTTTCTCGGCAAGCAAAGCAGTACTTTCAGGGTCTGACTCATTTTCTGAAGGTGAATGTTCGCGATGTTTAGACTTCTTCCCGTGCTTCTTTGAGCTATGTTTCTTCGTCTTCTTCTCCTTCTTTGCTTCTACCTGGAAAAGGACAATCAAGCAGAATCAGTTAGAAAACAGCATAATAGAATTATATTTGATAACATATGGTAGAAAGTTTGTTTCCCACTAAAGACACTAATGAAGTTACAATCTGATATATTAACAATCAAATATCTGGAGATAATTTCTGTAGTATATTCTACATTCAGCGATCTAAAGTGAAGAAATCTCCAAACAAAACCATTTTCCAATCTTGACTGATCAAAGTAAGGATCTTATCCAACTGTACTACAGAATATGTATCAGTCCTCCAATTTATTGTCTTGTCATGAATTTTTAATATGAGTCGGAAAGGTTATATACTACGACTAAAATGTTATATTCAGTCACTAAAATGCACATGAAAGAGCCACAAAAAGTAGTACATAAATACATGCTAAGGTACACTTACCGACTTGCGAATCATCGCCATTTGAACAGGATTGTTCTTGACACGAGCGAGGGCCTCCTGTTCTCTTTGTCGGATCAAAAGTAAAGGATCCGAATGAAGTTTCCTCCAGGCATCATTTGCTGACTGCGGCTTGGTATCCTCAAACAGAGCACCGGGAGTTACCTGCGGCTGCAAAAAAATCGAGCATTAGCAACATTCGTTTCCAATTTTCTACTTGCATCAATATCAGTCATCAGCAACATCAATTAACACGCATTTCCAACATTACAAACCAAACACAGCTATTAACTACTATACCTTCTCTGCGGCAGCCGTGGCAGGTGCACTTGGTTCGGGAGCAGTCTTTGGCAAAGAATCCAGCTCTTTGAAACTAGAACCACTTCCTTTCCCCACAGCCAATCCAGACTCATACAGAAACTCCAACCGCTCTTGCCTCCTATTATCATAAAAACAAACCAGAATCAGCATTCAGCTATACAAACAGTAAGCCCTAATTCATAATCCAAAACCCTAATATCACAATCAAATTGGGACAGCAATACAAACAGTAAGCCCTAATTCATAATCCAAAACCCTAATATCAAAATCAAATTGGGAATTCAGGGGAAAGGAGAATTAACATACGGAATAAGTCCGGCTTGTTCCTGAAGCTGGCGAAACTCAAGGCGCTCACGCTCCTCGTGAAGCTGCTTGCGGAGCTCCTCGAGCTTTTTCTGCTCGGCATCGTGCTTCTGCTCTGCTTTCCATACATTCTCGATGTTACGAAGGCTGCCCGTATGCCAGCCCTTCTTGTTCAGAAATTTCATACCCATGATTGCAGACGATTGAAATGGCCGATTCGATTAACTTGGAGACAGAGGAGAGAATAGTCTGGTCGAAGACGAAGGTGAATTGACGAGAGATTATAAGTAGTAGGAGAAATTGTTAAGTTCCTTATTTGGATAGGAAATGTCAAATCTGGTAATGTACTAATGGGTTCCGGTTCGGGCCTACAGTATACAATCGAATCATTATTTGAATAGGAAATGTTAAATCTGGTAATGTCCTAATGGGTTCCGATTCGGACCTACAATACACAATCGAATCATTATTTGGATAGGAAATGTTAAATCTCGTAATGTCCTAATGGGTTCCGGTTCGGACCTACAATACACAATCGAATCATTATTTGGATAGGAAATATTAAATCTGGTAATGTCCTAATGGGTTCCGGTTCGAACCTACAATACACAATTGAATCATGTTTTTGTCCTATACCACGCTCAATTTTCAACATTATAAATACATACACAAAAATTAATATTAGGTACATTCTGTAAATATAAAGTTAGCCACATACTATTTGATTTTGCCCGCTCGAAATAAAAAATTGGTCACATTGAGTTTAATTTGGCCCATTCGAAACTATAAATTGCCCACCACTATGTTTGATTTCATCCAGTAGCCCAAATCGAACGGCCCATTTCGTATCAAGTATGGCCCATTGACGTGTTTTGATTTCATCCAGTAGCTCAAATCGAAACGGCCATTTCGTATAAGGTATGGCCCATTGACGTAAAAATGAGATAAAAACAATGATTTCAAAATCCATGTACTAATAGCAAATTTTTGTGATGTTTGTATATAGGAGCAAAATCGCTACTAATGTATCACGTTCATGGCGGTTCGGTCCTTTAACATATTGATTCCGATGAAAATGGAAAGTCGGAATTTATTTCATTTAATCATGAAAATATTGAACTAAATTTTCTGTAACTAATGTAACTCTAATACCAAACTAATTTTCCTTGAAATACTTTAAGCATGAACGTCCCTAGATTCTGGAATCGCTCTAGCCCCATAAATATAAATTTGGGTACTAAAAGATGAATACATAAGTCATAACAAACACTATGCATGCGAGGACACATGCAAAATTCATTTCGATTTATAAAATACATTGAGGTGAATCAGCGAATGGGTAAATACGAGTAACAACGAAGATACCTACACATACAATTGAATAGTACTCCTTTGGAAGGAGTATATAACACCATTTTCCATTCAGTAATATCATCTCAGTTCTCCAATTACAGAAACCAGACTCGTTACAAGATAATGAATGAGAGTAATCCTACCGGACCACCTACCCCTAGTCGTCATCATATCTATCTAAGTTCACTAATCTATAGCCTGTTGTCCATATACAGTGTGAGGTAGACTCTGGTTTTACTCATGTCCATGAAACCCACCTCCTCTCATTTAATCACCAAATAGCTCATCTGTAGAGCGTCAAACAGCGGCACACTATAAGTATATGAGTTATATAATAAAAACGTAGATGTGTAAACTGCATACTGAACATGAACTAAATTATGGCATGCCCATTGACTTTGAGATTAAGTCTCGGAAATGTGAACAGAAAAACTAGATCAAACAGGATTATATAAATGCTGTTTAATTGCTGCACAGTAAGTGAATGAAAAGAAGAAAACAAATCTTACCTTGCTCATCTTCATCACCATTTTGAGTTGTAAAAAAGGGGGTAAGGTAGTTCCTATCTAGTGCGGTGAATGTTGCAGTACTGCAGCAAAGGTTACGCGAATGAGAGGCGGTTGAGAAGCAAATATCATTATACATTTATATATTTCACAGATAATTATTTTTACCTCTTACGGAACTCTTTGAGTTTCATCTTGAACCGGCTGCCAGACGATGATTCTCCATCATAAGTAGGAGCTATGTAACCATTGTTTGGCTCAAAACTCTGAAATGTGAAGGCAACATTAGTCAATAAGATAGCCAAATACACCTTTGGCGACTTCTTGAGCCAGAAACAATGGATGATGTACCAAACAACATTGGACTTTTTATAAATTGCATTTAGAAATTGTCTCATTTCAACTTTCTAGCAAATAAAGATCATCTCATGTATAAAATATCATTAGAGTAGGCGAAATGCACATTTATAACATAAAATGACAAATAACTGAATCAAAATGGTTCACTACATAAATAGTCTATCCAATCGTTCAGTTCTCCCAGGAAACGTCATATACGGTTGCAGGATTAGAGTTTTTCACATGCACAACATATCCCCCACCCAACAAAATAATTACTTACTTTAGTTTGTTCGCCTGGTAGAGTAATATCATTTCATCACATTCTAGTTTTGGAGATACCGTCACGCTCATAACACCTCTATATTTGCAACTTACTATAGTTTATCACTTCTTTATACATTGTTCATTTAAAAGCGCAACCCCACTTTCAATTAATCTACTATATATATGAACTTCAAACATAACAATACTTCAAACATAACAGCTCTTTTCGGAGCTTACAATTAATCTACTATATATATGAACTTACTTCACCCAGAGGGACATCATGGGCATCGCCTATAACTTCTAAAGCTCCGAGCATGGTTCCTGTTGATCCTCCAATCAGCAAGACCTAAACAACAACACCCATTAACTGAGGTAAAGCGAATCTCTAGAAAACATACATTACACCAATCCTTGCTATTAAATAAATTCTAGCCATTTTTATGCTGATAAATAATTGATAGGAAGACAATCTGCTACATGATCAGTGTTAAGTGAGAATCTATACCACTAATTCATCAAGTATGTCAGTCTGTAAAGATTTGCTCAATACTTAGAATCTGGAAGGAGCAACAAGTACTAGCAATTTTCATTTTAACATGGATCTAGCTATAGTATGAAGCTGAATTGCATACCGACAAGACTACTATTGCTGTTGTGGCAGTAAATATGGTTTGGCCATGCCCTTCCGGAAGATCATGTACTGACTGTAGAGCTAAAGCAAAAGCCATGGCACCTCGGAGCCCTGTCAAGGATGGAGTATGAAATTCAGCAATTAGTATGTGTTTGTATGCATGCCAAATCGTCACAGACAAGCAAGCAGGGAAATGTAGAAAGAGCAAGGTTGTTGGTGAAGCTATATAAGAAACTCAGACCAATTCTTTTATCAACTTACCACTGTAACAAAGTGCTTTCTGATGCTTCATTGGAATTTTTCTATTTGACGGTCTAAGCAAATTCACCAAATAAGCGCAGGAGAACACGTTCACAGCTCTTCATAGAAAAATTAAAACAAGATTTAGCAGTTGCTCCAGTCATTTTCAAATATATAATTTCCACATAATCGTGACACATAGTGCCAATTTATGGAATACTAATATGACTATTATGGAAATGACAATAAATGAAGAAAACGAGAGGCACCAGAAGACATATATAATGTGAAATGATATTCAGAATAAGGTTAAGTATAAATACCTCGCAATTACAATGAATAGCTGGTATAATTTGCAGTAAGTTAAGGAACTGTGACAGCTGATGACAATAAACTAAGCAACAAAACAACAAATTGAAACTTTGCATGTGAAAGGATACGATTGAAAATAAGATAAATCCTATGTGAGACCAGCTGTGCTGCTCCATGGCAATGTCAAAGCCCATATATATAAATCTGCAAGATAGACAAAGTTTAGTGAAACGTGACTGAAAAGAGCAACAATGCAACCATTAAGAAGGAAGTGCTTCTTACATAAAAGTTTCTGCCAATGATGAGATAAGATGGAAGAAAGCAGATACAAACTTTTGAGAACTATCTGACAAATTTGAGAAACCGTAGTGCTTCATGACCTAGGACGGGCAGAAAAACACTCGTTGTCAAGAATAACACCAAAACATGGAAACTCAAAACAAGTGTAAGTACCCTAATTCCACTTACTATTCCTGTGAACAATATAGACACAATGCCTGATAGACCAAGCCCTTCAGCTAACATATACCTACAAGATTTGAACATGAATGACAAATAATGAGGACCAAGGGAATCTATAAAATAAACAACAGATACAAAGAACGAAGTATCTTACGAAAAGTATGGGAAGAGAACAAACAGGCAGCACTCCAAGTTCTGAAGGCTGCATAGGATGAAACAAAAATCACAATAAATTATTTAGTCTATCTTTTTGGTTGCCATAGCAAGACAAGTACAACGAGAGAAAAAGATATTGCATACTTACTTGTCAATATCCAAGCCAGCATATTTGAACAGGTACTGAATGTTAAGGCTTTACATGTGTGCAAAAGTGTTGCATTATATGCTTTAATTTGTGAAATGCAGATGTTGACCAAGAAATACAGCTAGCAATTGAAAGGATATTAAAGCAGATGTGAATCCAACTCCAACACCTGCAGATTTATAACACAAAAATATAAATAGCATGAATACTACGTTTAAGTTGTTATACTAAGCAAATTAATTATGTCTGACAAGGTGAATTAAGGAAGGTGTGTGTGAGAGTGTGTGTG
>JAYMSL010003994.1:0-11656 GCA_036897195.1 Plantago coronopus | reverse complement strand
TGACTTGTAGAGTTCTAGTGGTACAGTAGGTAATTCCGTAATTGTAATGTATCTATTCCTCTTGTGATATGAGGAAATCTTGCATGTTGTAACATAGTGAAGTAATGATGTCTGGTTCTGAATCAAGAACGAGCGATTCGAAGTGTAATCGATTGGTGTAGTGACTAGAGAGTATATGTAAAAGAAAAAAGAAAAAACCCGTAGTGACCCCTACCTATGTAAAGCAAGTTGCTCTTAGAGGTCCTGCAAGAATTTTGAAGGTTTTGCAATTTTTTTTTATTTATATTTGTCCGATCTATTGTTAAGAATGTATTAAGATAAACAATCGACAAAGATATATATCACAGGGCGTGATTTGTAAAGTCATAGCTAGAAGAAATTTCTGATTCTATATCATTAGTTCCGTTCAAAATTTTCAGTAAATTAAATAGAGCCTAACTAATTTTGAATTCTTCTTAAACACATTTCTAGTTAGTATTCCGTCTTTTTTCTTTCTCTCTAACAGGTCCAATTGCATCCTTATACCCAACTTTCTACTTACGTAGAGAGACATACTAGACGATTAGAGATTATACTTTATAATATGCCATTAGCGCTCGGAAAGTCGTGATCTTTATTTTCCAACGAACAGTTTCCTTTCCTTCACTGTCAGTTAGGAGACGGGGTGTTGTTTTCTTTTTAGCACGGCCTCCTCCGTATACCGTTTAACAATGTTAATATATTTTACCGATTCAAAAATCGCCTCATATTATAATTAAAGTTCAATGTATAAGATTCAAACGATTTGAGTGCATTAGAAAAGCAAAGATTCACGTGAATGCATATACAGGTATCTCACATACTATATGATGTTCTTATATATAGTTGAATATTCCAATCACACAATAATAATGCATTTTGGTCTGTTTCTTTTTAAATCTTTAGCTTTTCTTCCTTTTTCTTCTTTTCCTAAAAGTTGTGTTTATGGGGTTACATGTACACTAGGATATGCAGGTCACCCACATTAAAAAGCAGAAACCTGCAAACAGTATCTCCCAATGTCTCCACAAGCAAGCAATCCACCAAATCTTTTGAGCACATAATAAATATTTAAATATAATGTGATTAAGGATCTATTTTAGAAGAAAAAACGCGAAAAACGAAACACTAATTCACTAAAAGAAGCCTTAATATACACTGCAACAGACATTAATACACTAAGGCTCTAACAGTTTACTTTAATTTTAGTTGTGTTCAGTTCAAGTTCGTGTAATTTAAATTTATACTTAAATTTAGTTTAACTCAGTTCAGATCCATTTTGTTCATTTGAAAATTATCAGCTGAACTGAAGTTACTGAACAGGACTCAAAGGATGAACTATATCTTATGCTCGTTTTTCAAGTGTTTCCATTAGTACATTTTCAACAAGATTTTATGATAAGTATATAATAAATCAATGTAATTGTGTTCTGGAAAAAGACAGACTGAAAAAGGAGCCGTTGAGAGGCAAGGGCAGTTTCGTCACTCAACGTATATTCCAAGAACACCTTTTACTTCCATACTGTCTTCCCCTATCACATTTTACCTGTGTTGGTTGTGTTGTACCTTTTTTAAATACACTATTAAAATTATAATCGTTTTACGGAAATACCTCAAAACTCAATACAGAGGAAATATCACTCATTTCGGAAAGGTAATCAATTATTATAAGGATCGAACCCATAATTTATTGGATCAGAAATGTCTTAGCTAACCACCACTCGACTAAAATCGCTTTGATAGTTGTGTTGTACTCTTCTGCATAAAATTGGAAAAATGTCACATTTATTATACCCATGTGTAGTAGTTTGTTACTGCTCATCAACCATTAATCCATTTTATCTGTAAATGCACACCTATGGACCTTCAACATATTAACTCGAATTCGAGTCTCATTTTAAACTCAATTTCTTCCCAGAACGACGGTGTCCGAGTCGTGTCGATACTTAAAATCTTTTTAACATAATTGAAAATAAGGAAAAAATAATACTTGGTAGCAGAAAATTAAAGGTTAGTGCTTTTGAGAAGGAAAAGGGGAAAAGGCAAAGTACACTAGTACAGTACAGAAAAAGATAATTCTGACTGTAGCAGTTTGTATTTTGTGTATTAAGTACTAATTAACTAACTTTTTTCCCACTAATTCTTAATTAGTGTAATTAATCTTAATTTAATCTGAAATTTAAAAAATATTTATGAAATTGAGTTTCAGAAGAACCAAAATTCATTCTACACACACTCCAATGCATCTTCTTCTCTCCCACTCTTTGCTCTGTAACCGTACCTTTTCTCATTTTTCACCATTTTTCTCTCTGCTGAAGCTAATTAAGGCGCTATAGAAAGGTAAAGTTGCTTGCTTTCATCCAGTTGCCCTTTTAAATGTGGTTTCCTGCCTTTATTACTCTTTCACCTACTCATCTGTCTGCACATTTTCCACTTTCGTGCAAAACAGGGGTAATGGGTCCTCTGTTTCTTTACCTTTTAGTCAATGAACAAAGGGTTCCAGCGTTCTTGCATTCTTCAGTCCTTTTGAGCTGTTTTCCCAAAATGGAGTTTTTGTTTCTTTGAAACTATCTTGTTTTTGTTTTTTTTTGCAAGAAGGGTTTTTCATCTTTGCTCAGTTTTGTTCTGTTTTTTCAGGTACTGGTTAGGTGAAAGGTGAATGAATTGGAGAAACTGAAGAGGGTTTGTGTTGTTTAGTTGTTTTGTCTTGTTAGCATCGATTTTATCATTTGGGGTTTTTCTTGGATTTAGGGATTTGGAGATTATGCTAAGAAATGGAGGTTTAGTGGTTTTGTGAAGGGTTTTGCTTGGATTTAGGGATTTTAAGATTATGCTAAGGAATGGAGGTTTAGTGGTTTTGTGAAGGGTTTTGCTTGGATTTAGGGATTTTAAGATTATGCTAAGAAATGGAGGTTTAGTGGTTTTATGAAGGGTTTTGCTTAAGGTTTAAGGTAGTTAACAAAAATAGGAGAGAATGGGTGGGGCAAATTCCAAAACGGAGAGGAGTACTGCTTTAAAACTGTGTAAAGAACGAAAACGATTCATGAAGCAAGCGATTGATTCGAGATATGCTTTGGCAGCAGCTCATGTTTCGTATGTTCAGTCACTTAGAAACATTGGCATTGCACTTAGGAGGTATGCTGAGGCTGAGGTTATTGTAGAGTCTAATCTGTCGGTCGATAAAACCCCTTCGCCTTCCTCATACCCATCCCCGTCTGGTGGGGTATCGGATTCTCCGGTTCTTAATGGTAGCCCTCTTTCACCTTCTAATGCTAGAGTCAGCTATATGAGGTCTGGTGGTGGTGCTAGTACTTTGACAGTTACGATGAATCCTCCGGTAAAGAGTGCTTATATGGAGGAAGGTGATTTTACGATGCCTCCACCGCCCCCTCCGCCTCCGGAACCAGGGGCTTCTTGGGATTACTTTAACCCTGCTGATGAGAGTTTTAGGTTTATGGGGCCGAAAGGTTTGAATATGAACTTCGATGATGTTAGAATGTATGGGGATTTTGGTAAGGATGATGATTCTGATGGGGATCGTGATGGGGCTGCTGCTCAAGGAGCTGAGAGTGAGGTGAATGATGGGGCGAATGAACGTAAATCAAATGTATCTAAGGAAATTGTTGCTGGAAATGACGAGTCTGTGGAACGGTCTAATTTGCGGAAAACTAAATCGTCTGTGGAGAAGGAAGGGCCTGCTCAAAGGGAGGATCCTTCTGAGTTTATAACACACAGGGCAAAAGATTTCCTGTCTAGCATAAAGGACATTGATAACCGCTTTTTTAGAGCATCTGAATCCGGGAAGGAAGTCTCGAGGATGCTCGAGTCTAGCAAAATTCATGTTGGCTATGCTGACGCAAGAGGTACATGCCCCAACCATTTTGACTAGAAAAATATAGGGATGTGTTTGTGAAATCCTGTCTTTAGCTTGCATGCCCTGAAATTGCTACTTTTTTTTAACTCCTGACAAATCTTTCTTCATAGGTACATCATCCCCGTCGCTTGGTTTGGCCTCATTTGGTGCAGCTTGTTGCCAATGCAGAAGTACAGATGTATTTGAAGGTATGTACTCGTTTAGACATATAGAAGAAGAATCACTGCCTGCTATTTCTTGCAATAATAAAGGTTGCTATGAATCCATGACATCTTAAAACATGTGGGTTTAGTTCCTCTGCAAACTTGAATGATATTGGATTATTTGGCATTACTAGGACTGTTGAAGCTTTAGTTGTTCTTATTTATAGATGTTACTTCTTAAATTTCAGAAGATATCACAAACTTTTCCGTTGGGATACCATATTGTTAAGGTCTGTAGTCTCATTGCTCATAGCTTTAGGTTTTAGAGTTATAATTTTCAAATAGTGCAATTGCATCTAAAGCAGGTTACAGAAAAAGTAATTTGGTGCCCACCAGAACGGGCTAGGTAATATTTTCTATTTCTCACTCACGATGGTGTACAATGTCAGATCAACATGCTACGAAGGTTATCACTTGGAAAAGGACAACTTCATCACGGTCATCCTCATCTCGGAATCCTCTTGCTGGAAAGGATGATGATGATAGTGGAAGCGATTTTATTGAAGAGTTCTGCATGATTTCTGGAAGTCACACATCCACACTTGATAGGTTGTATGCTTGGGAGAGAAAACTATATGATGAAGTAAAGGTACTTAGTTTTATCTCACGAGTCATGATGGAGAATCTGATATAGTAGCAGCCTTTAAATTTCTGTATGGGCCATATGGCTTTTGTGCCTTACTATAAGTCTGTTTTTTCACTTCTCTGTTTGGTCTTATAGGCCTATGAGTGCATACAAAAGGAGTATGATCGTAAGTGTGACCAACTCCGGCACCAATTCGCAAAGGATCTCAGTCCTCAAGTAATTGATAAAACTCGATCAGTTGTGAAAGATCTACATTCAAGAATACGAGTGGCACTTCATGCTGTTGATTCTATATCGAAGCGGATTGAGAAAATGCGGGAAGAAGAGTTGCTCCCACAGATTCTGGAATTTATCCAGGGGTGAGTTTAGTTTCTCTTTTATAAATTTTTTAAGAAGTGACACAAATTATCCTTCAAATATATTTATGATCTTCCGTCTTGAATTATATGCAGGCTTACGAGGATGTGGAAAGCAATGCTCGAGTGCCATCATTCCCAATACATAACAATCTCGTTGGCTTACCATGCTAAAAGCTCAGCAGTGGCTCCTCAAGGAGATTCACAGAGAGAGATTATAAATCAACTTCAAGATGAGGTAGAGTATTTTGGACTGAGTTTTGCAGATTGGGTCAATAGCTACACGTTGTACGTTGAATCTCTGAACAACTGGCTACAAAACTGCATTTTACAACCACGGGAGCGAGTGAAAGGCAGAAGAGCCTTCTCTCCACGCCGATACTTGGCCCCACCAATCTTCGTCCTCTGTCGTGATTGGTCTGCTGGTATCAAATCTCTCCCGTCCCAAGAAGTTAGTGATGCATTCAAGACTTTTCTGGCGGATTTGCGACATTCAGTTAGGCACCTAGCAGAAGAATCGACCAAAAAGGAAGCAGGAGTTGATTTGCAAGACAATGGGACAGATACCAATGATGGAGCGAAGAGTGCAGAGCAGTCTTCGAACATAAGCTGTATAAAAACGAGTTTGACTAAGGTTCTTGATAGACTGACTAAATTTTCTGAGGCTTCAGTGAAAATGTGTGAAGATATCCGGCTGAAGTGTGATTCTGCTCGAAACGCTTATGATAATTATAAAGCACCACCGCGATCATTCAGCATTTGATACAATGAGGTCTAGTTTATCTGTTCTCTGAGCTGTTCTAACTACAAACTTTATGTAAATTCCGGAGTTCTGGGAGAACTCTTGTGAAGATAGAGGATGCGTTCGAAATATTAGCATCTGGGTTAGATTTTGGCTGATAAAAGATCAGGTTATTTCTGAGGCACACTTGGACTTGGTGAAACTTTGGGTTTCTGAGTTTTGTTTGTTCCATGGTAACCAGCTTATTATATTCCATATTCTTTGTTTTAGATCTTTATATATTGTTAAGTTTTACTGCCAGTTGCAGAAAGCTTGCTTCTTTAACAAGAATTTCACTGATTTGAGATTCTGTTAATTTCATAGGGCTCTCATTATCAGAGCCTTAAGATCTGATTGACATACTGCTGGTATTTTACCAATCGAAAACACGAAAAACGGTGCAAAGAGAAGGTTAGATTGTCTTGTTTTTCCAATATATTAGGAACAAATTGTAAGTTTATTGCCAATATATATTGCAGAACAGTAATTTAGTTACAACAAATGTGTAGAGTCGCAACAAGCCACAGCTACAGAACAAATGTGATGAAAGAAGTAAAAAGAATTCCAGATGCATATTTGTGTTATCTCTAAGATGATCTAAACCGTGTACAAGTGTAAGAGATTCGACGCGTTCTTATATTAGAAGTTAGAACCCAGCGCACTGTGTATACTGTGAATAAACTTCTTGTGGAGACTGCAATCCGATTGGAGCCCGTGTCACGTAGTCTGGCAGATCAAATGCATCTACAAGCTCCTTTGCTACATTCTTCACTTTGAAGCACAGATGCTCGGTTAACTTGTGTATTGCCTGCATATTTCAGTAGCATATAGATATGTCAATAAGTTTCTTGAGAGACATGTCTTATGTGAATACTGACCCACTACGGGAATATGTTAACTAGGAGTGTTACCTTAGCTTTGTTGGGAGCAACATATTCCACATTGCTGTAGGTCCCAATATCGTTCCAAATCCGATCCAATGCATATAAATCGCAGACAAGTTTCAGAGCAGCACGAGAACTTGGATCAGGACAACTGCAGCACAAATGGATTAAAGTTAGAATTTACAAGTAAAAGAAAAGTAAGCTGGTTATACTGAAGGAAGGCAGTACCTCCGGACTGCATCAATGAATTTAGCAAGGATGACAGTCTCTATGTGTGACTCCGCAAGTGTCAACAGGTGATTCAAGCATCTATTCCAAGCACCAAAGCTACCTAGAGTTTTCGAGTGCTTCTGAAGTCGGGCAGCGACAGTGTGGAGTAATCGAGAAGTACGGTACTGCATGAAAAGTAATTTTATAAGGTATTGAAAGAACAGTGTGTTTGAAGTACCTACCAAAAATATATGTTGAGCAATATTTCAAAACTTCAGTATAATTAGAAGCCAATGACATTTTCAAGTGATTATACAGGTTTGAATTATAAACCATCTGTTAACAGAACCACATAAACTTTGCTCTACGATACTTACCCTAAAGGCAGCCAACTGGAATTTGGGATCTCGGAGATGGTTTTCACCTTCCCATCTAGCGGTAAGTGGATCTGGTTGTGATATATAGGAGTTCATAGAGTCTATCAGGTAGATCCATGTAACAGCGAGTGTCCCACCTTGGAATTTTTCTTTGTACTGCTTCAGAAGGTAACCTGCAACCTGTATCACAAGATGATTTCAATTTACAATTGTCTAATCAATAAGTTGATTCTTACTGTCGGTGTTATTGCAGGAAACAAAATGAAGGTCAAGATTAGATCAAGAACCTGCTGTAGAAGTACGGTGTTATCCCCTTCGAATGTCTGAAAGATGTCATGATCGTTCCTCAAGCTGCCGAATCTATTCACCGCCGCATATCCATGACCACCACAAGCTTCTCTACATATGCTCAATGATTTTGCAGTATAAGAAGTGATATAAGACTTCAATCCGGCAGAGAGAGCATGAACATCCTCCACCAACTGCTCATTGTGCGTCTTTTTCATTTCCGAATATATATCTACCAAATGCTTTGTTGCAAAATGAAAAGCATACGTTGAAGCCAGCATAGGCATCAGTTTATGCTGCTGTGATTGATAATCAAGTATACTAATTTCCGGTTGCTTCGGAGGACCAAATTGCTGCCTTAACAGGGAATACCGGATAGCTATTGTGGCGGCAATTTTTAAAACACCAACTGAAGAATAAGCAAGGCCAACCCTTCCTCCCACGAGCTCACCTAATGTGGCAGCAAATCTTTTACTTATTGTTGGCAAACTGCTCGTATACTTCCCATCTCGTAAAACATCTCCAAAGCGATTAAGAAGATTGTCTCGAGGAATTCTTACTGACCGGAACCTTAGTGCTCCATTATCAACTCCATTTAGTCCAACTTTATGTCCACAGTCATGTATTTCAACTCCAGGCAGTGCTTCATGGGTCTTCATGTCCCTAATTGGGACAATGAATGCATGGACGCCCATATCAGAAACACCTTTTGTATCATGAGTTGGCAGTATCAGCTTCGCAAAAACCGTTGCGAATTTTCCGTGAACTGCAGCATTACCAATCCACCATTTAATCGCTCCATCATTAGGTGTGTGAATGACAAATTCATCCGTGATCGGATCAAAAGTTGCAGTTGTCTGAAGACCTTGGACATTAGAACCTGTTTGAAAACATCCTCACAGTTATTGGTGAATAATTCAAGTAACAGAATAAGTTAATTGGCCAGTGTATGGAACATATTAAGGACAATACCATGATGAAGTTCAGTCATGGCGAAGCATCCTGGATATTCAATGTTGTCGATGGCTTCAAAATATTTATCTCTGTGCTTTTTAGTTCCCAAATTGATCACAGAGCCTCCCCAAAGACTGCAAGAAGTTCGAACAAATTGTCAAGAACATCACTAATTCATGAAGTAAGGAATGCCATCAAATAACACCCCAGCAGAAACACGAACGTAGGACTATGCAAACTGTCCAACGCCCCTCCCCAAAGGCCCAAACACTTACAGATAGGATTTTAGATTACTGGAAACCAAGATCTAAGCTTAGAACTTATCACTGCATAAATACTAATGCCATCAAGTTTTGTAAGTTATAACTATCAGATTAATATTAACTGCTAAAGAGTATCTATATCCACGGCGAAAACAACAAGCCTTCGATAGTTAGATGCCTTCATCCATCCATAACAATAAATCAAGTCATCTTCCACAGATTTACCCTATCTCCACACACTCTCACAATAACAATCAACAGCATCAGCACATACACATATGAAGATACAGGGCAATGACGTAGTGCCTGAGCACTGCACGACTAAACGCAGCATCAAGAACAAGCTTAATTGCACAAACATATCTCACAAGCCATATACAAGACTGATTCTCAATCGCAATCATCCGATTTTCATTCGGATACTAAATACCAGTGCATAAACACCACACAGAAACCTCAATAAACTACAAAAGCTAATGAAAACAAATATTACCTCCGGCCTTTCACAAACTTACTAAAGCTTTAATTTTTTCAATCTCGACTACAAATTACTTTCAAATTATAAGTTTATAACAGAGAAAAATCTTAATAAAATTATCGTTCAAAAAGTTGAAAAAATATACCTATACTGCACGCCCATCTTGATGCCCAACGACATATCAACACTCCCAACGGCCTCAATAACAGCAAAATACTTCGCCGGATCCTCCGCCACATACTGAAACATCTTCACGCCTCCTTCCCTGACCAATCCGACCATCTGCCTCATACAGAGCTCCCGGTGCTCGTCCTTGGAAATCTCCAGTGGCGTCTGCAGCTCCGGCCTGGAATTGAAGTAATCATACACCTTCTGCTGCAGGTCCCTGTATTTCCCTCTCATGTACTTCGAGAGCTGATCCGTGTTCACGTTACCAACTCTCGCCGCGCAATTTTCCACCGACAGGTCGCTCGGCGGCGACGCCATCGGGATCAGGTGCAGCGACAGCCGCTCGATTCGGCGGCGAGCTGCTTCGTCGGCCGGTTGATTTGATTGCCTGGTTTCCATTCTTGTTGTATAATTGTGATGATGATTTTTGATGAATTGATGATGATGGAGTAGAAATTAATTGAGATTGTTTATTTATATGGAAGGATTTGGTGACGTGGAGAAGTAGTGGAGCGACACGTGGGAGGAGATGATTGGAGGATCGCGTGGGGTAGGCTGGTTAGGATTTTGGCGCGCCTTACGAGATGCTGGATAGGGATGGTGAGTAGAGTATGTATAGGAATGGGAGAGTTGTAGGGACTTTTGGCATTTTCCACTTTATGTAGGAATACATATTGAACCCGTATAATACTAAATTGATTAATGATGTAATAAAATAATTACAAAAAAAACGGAACACTGATATACTAAATTGATTAATGATGTAATAAAATAATTAATGATATACTACTTTCTCCGTTTATTAAAAGTTTTTTAAGTAAATTATTTTCGCGAACTTTGACCGCGAATTGCTCTAAAATTATACGATAAAAAATATAGTAAAATTATATTATATGAAAATAATTATGCACATTTTTGTAACATAATTTTACTATATTTGATTGTAGTATATTTTTAGAGTAATTCGCAGTCAATGTTTGCGAAAAAAAAATTTCCTTATGAAGTTTTTAATGAAACAGAGGGATTATCTTTTTTTCCACTAATACACTACTATTAGGAGTACTGATGAGTACGAATTAACTACATCTTAACAACGATGGCAACCCGTTTTCTCAATAGTTTGTAATACATATTTGATATGTTCAATATTATATCCGATACTCAAATTATATCAGTTCATAAACAAAAGTCAAATTATGTCATACTCTATAAAAATTTACGCCCTCTCACAGCTTCATTACATTCAGGGTCAAAATTTATAAAACTTTCAACTCCAACAATCAAAATCAAATTTTCTTTATTATTTGGTGATCCAGTTCGGCAATTTAGAATCACTATACATTATTTTCTTTATGGGTATTGTTAGGAACCCATAATCGCTAACCTTTTGGTGCGTACCAAGTAAAGTGCCCACCAAATTAAACTAAACTGGAATAAGTTTTGACAAACCCGACTCAAATTTGTGAAGTGCATAAATTCTCGTCTCTATGGGGTAATTCGTTATTCTTTAGAGGTGTAGTAGATGAAAGTTTGAATTTGCTCAACATTCTCCAAATGACAAAAGTAATAGAAAACCATCAGACAGACAGATACAATAAAATTCAGAAGCTATTGGTGCTTGGCTGTTCTTGAGGTTTAGTCTTAGTCAGATATCATCTCCTCCTCTAAATGGATATGTTTTATTTAGCGGGTGATATACCTTTTATTGGTCGATGTTCTTTGGTACAAATCTTTTGCACTTAGTTGTACATTTTTACGGCGTAATTTTAATAAAATTTTGCCTATTAAAAAAAAAAAAAATTCAGAAGCTATCCATCACAATTCACAAATGTATATCGAGCCTGAACGTAAAACCAAAATTTGTTGATATTTCAATATTGGATCAGGTTTGGCCGTATTCCTTCGTTTGTTTATTTGTTGATTGATTGGACATTCCATTTTTTATATGATACTGAATTTGTTGTATTTTAGTTTATTCTCATAATAATCTTCTTCAAGCTAATAATTTAAGTTTGCGGGTCAAAATGTGTGATCTGATCCAGTATTATAATGGTTCAGAGTTTATGATTGAATTAGAGTCATTAAAATATGGTTATGTTCAGTTCGTTTGAAATAATTTGAAATTAAATTGAAGTGAATTGAATGGTATGAAATTGAACTAAAAGATTTTTCTAAGTACAAATTTCAACTACATAAATTTGAAATGAGTTGAATGA
>JAYMSL010003993.1:0-11657 GCA_036897195.1 Plantago coronopus | reverse complement strand
TACATTTGCTTCAAAAAAAAATAGTAATACCGCAGATTTCCATTTACTATTATTACCCATGCTTGATGACTAAATAATAATGACTTCTTTGTATATTATTGTGCTTCTCCTTATGTCTCTGGTATTTTTAGTTTTAGTTTTTTTTTTTTACCTTAGACTGCAAGAGTTTGTTAAAACATTAATTATCTGATCAATGTACTATATGAAAACTTACACTCTTTTACACAATCCTGCATAAATAGTAAAGAAATTAGTGATATGTATATTGTCACACCCTCGTCTCAACGTGTATATTATTCACTTTGTGGGTATAGATAGTTAATAAAATTGACCATAAGTACAAAGTTTTGGCTGATTCGGTCATAATATTTTGAAATGAAACTTGATAAATAATAATTGAATTCTATAGTATAGACAATACTGAAGTGGACCTAGGTTGTAGACCATCACATTAAGCGTGTAAAGTTCTTAAAACAGTGCATTTAATACAAAAATATCTACTATCCAATTCATCAATCACCAGTTTGAGTTGCACTGATACATTGCGTTGTAAAGGGAGACATAATTCAAACACAGGTCTTGATCTTGGTATTCAAACTAACCTTCTATGTTACCCATAAATCTTGCACTAACCAAATGTGGAAAAGCACACAAACATGTTTCTTTAATACGATATTTTAACACTTCAAGAGATTGCAACGGTCATAATATTCTCACAATTAATAACATCGATTGACAGTCAAAATAGTGAAAATGAAGATATTTGTTGCCAACCAAATTTACCCTCGGTGTTGAGCTGATGACAATATGAATCTTCAAATTCATCGACTATACATTAAAAATCCCAGATAAATTGTTGATGAAAATGAAAAGAAATAAACTAAAATATAAGGGGTTTAATCTGGTGGAGTTGTAGAATACTTCCTCCGTCTAGTCAATATGTTTCCCACTTTCCTTTTTGGTAGTCGATTACAAAGCTTCCCATTTCATTTTTTGGACATGTGGTCCTCAATCTTTATACACTCATTTAATTACAAAACACAAAAATGTACTCCCACTACCTCCACTTGTAATATAATACTCAAAAAGTAATAATACCTTATTTTGTTGACCAAAACACAAGTGAGAAACTTGTGCTTGGACGGAGGGAGTACCATTTTTACCCCTATAACCAACGATCATGAGATTCGGAATTGAGATGATAGATGCTATAAATAGACCATAATTTCCGATTTATTATTGTCACAACAACTCATTCTTCATCCTCCTACACCATGACTCGTGTTTGTTTAGTAATAATCACATTTGGGTCATAGCTCTTATCATCTTGTCGTTCATTGTGGAGATGCCAGACTGCTTCCATGTATATGTCGTGTTATGTATTTATATGATTGCACTATTGATTTGTGCTTGGAGTACGGATGCCACCTTTAATATGTAATAGATTTTCCTTCATGAATTGAATAAAATCTCCTAGTTTTTGTTGTAATGGTACTCTTTGTAAATTAATGGTTATCTTGTTTGCACTTTCTCGTAAGTTCATATTGTTTATTACAATTAAATGATAGCTATAACTAAAGATTGCTAAAAAAAAGATACAGTATTCTTCGGTATATATTGTAGAAACCCATGTTAAAAAAGATTGAAGCAATGGAAGCATCAACTCCATATAAAATAGAAACCCGACCGAAGTTTAAGGGATACAATCTCGTCTCAAATTTATTAATAAAAATGGAACACAGGATGCGAAAATCATAAAGAATTCAGTTGAAATCACGTCAGAAAGTAAAACCCATTTTTCAAATTTTGAAAAAACATATGGTTGTGTTTAAAAATTGAGACATAAGCGATAAAAACAACCACGACGAAATGAACTTGGATAAAGTAGATATTTCTCAGTATAGAAACATAGAGTTGTGGATAGAACCAGTTCAATAGAATTGATTCACATAGCCTATTCATATGTCGAATTGGAGACTCAATAAAAATTACCAACGCCAGCTGACCAAGAGAGATAAAGGGTTATCAATTATCACAGCAAAAAAGAAATTATTTAGTGCCAGATTTAGTTACAGAATTATGAAATCGTTAAGAAAAATAGTGGCCCATTATTACCTAGTTTTAATAGTTATAATCGAATGTAAATGAAGATGGATAGATATAGTTAATCAAATTTATCCTTCTTTAACTTTCATTCTATACATGCCCTGGCTATATTAATATGTTAATTTTGTGTGTGGATATTATCTTACCAAGCCCTTATTCGACGAACAATTGAACTAACGTAGGATTAAATGATATGGATGAGTACAATGAGCTCAACAACAAAAACTAGATATTGAGACACTTGGTTTGAGTCACTTAGAAATAAGGGTCTTCATAAATTTGAGATCGTGAGATCCATAAATATATATATAAACGCATGACCGTTGTGCAGACAAAACTTAATAAAAGTGGTCCAATTATTACAATTCACTTTCGGAGGACAAGAAAGTATTTCATATTGGTATTTGTGCTTACAGGTGTGTACACCTTCAGTGCGAAACTTTTACCGTTAACTTGAATTATTTGCCAATATACATGTGTTAAAGAGTGGCGTGTAGACAATAATTTATAGTTCATGAATAGGCATGTATAGTGGACTTTCCCAACAAATATAAAATGTCTTCAATGGGCGTGTATAGGGTTGTCTAACATGTATAGATGTGAAATTTCCCTTCTCTACTTTGTCACCTTCTTCTTGGATGTATAAAACTATAAGAAGATTGAAGCCATATGTATAGATAAAATAAGATGTTAAATGATGTAAAGATATGGAAAGAATTGTCTTATAGCATTTGGCTTATCTTTCTTCATACACTTTTTGGTAAGCCTGTTATGTGCTCATTTTTTCCATTTTAGGCAGTTCATTTATTAGCCAGTTTTATCAAGTAGTAACATTACATGTGAAATATTTGTGCTGCAAAGGTAAAAAGAATATGGAAATACGAATAAAAGAGGAAATTATAAGCAAAGAAGGGCATAAACAGAGCAAAAAAAGCAGGTGTTTGTGACAATTCGTTTATGTGGGTGGGTGAAAATGGGTGAATCTTTTTTATAGAAGCAATCCATGAGAACGACATTATATCTAAATTCATGGTAGATCTTACAAAGTTGAAAGTGATTATATGAATGGTCATTGTTATCTGGATGTTATAGAAGAAATATAAGCCACTACATAAGAGCATCTGGACAAAATGCAAATTTGTCTATAATATCAAGTTGATGATATAAGAATTTGAAATTGATACAAACAACAAACAACATCCGCATTATGAAAGCTTGTGTACAAATTGTAATTATGGCTATGTTGGCATTTTATATCTGGAAGGACTAAGATCGGTTGGCATGTAGTGATTTTAAAATATATATTCCTGACCCATATGATATTTAATATGATCACAAATTGTCTAGTTGTTTGTTCATTGTTGTTTATGATTTGTATTTGCAGCTCACGTATATGAACTAAAAAAACTAACCATATGTAGCACAATCAAAACATAAATTGTTGCTCATGTTCATCTTGCAAACACATGGTTCATGCAAACCGCTTGAAACAATGTCGTTGTGAATGTAAACGACCGGCACAACGACATCGTTTCATATATAACTCAAATTGTAATACAAAACGACATTGACAGCAAACTAATACAAACTATCAAGTAAATATTAGTAATACACACCTAAACTTGTGCCTCCCGAGGCTCGAACCCCAAACCTCCTACGTGCAAAGACTTTCAACTCCTTTCCTCAACCGCTGGACCACCTTATGACTCCCTGGATCCAATCATCTTGTTCCAGCCAACCTGAAACATATACCATATTCCCAAATAGTAATACTGACTTTCTTTCTTTTCAATTTTTTAAAATCTCTAAATGTTACAAGTTACATCAAAAATAAAAAAAGAACCAAAAAAAAAAAGAAAGAAAAACAAACAAACAAACAAACAAACAAACAAAGTAAGGATTTTACATCTACCTATTAATAAGTAAAAAAATCTTCTCTTGGTACCATAACTATGTATCTCTCCAGTTTTAGTACAATATATGTTTTCAATCATGATTTCGATACCACAACTTTAAACAAGTTCTAGTTTTGGTACGAACGACCAAAAAATAGCGAAGAACTAACAAAGCAAAGAATTAGGTCGCTAACGCTTTGTTCAATTCGTCTGAAAATCTCTGAACTAAATGGACTCAAACTGAACTAAATTGAACTCAACTAAATTTATTTCAAATATAAAATTTAACTATGTCAATCTGAACTGATTTGAATTAAACTGAACTAAACTGAACTAAACTGAACTAAATGGACCTGAATTGAATTTAACCGAACTGAATTGAACTGAACATACCTGAATTTAAGGTGAACTGAACAAGACTTAATTCAGCTCCAATTTATACATGCATGCATACATAATTCGCGACTTAAGAAAACTTTTGGGAAAAATACCTAACATATAATATGGTCCCATAGATTAAATAAAGTAACGGTCATATTTTAATTTTCCATATAAACAGACACTAATATTGACCATATTTTGACCACTTCACGTCTTCATCTACCCACCGCTAGTTTTGGAAGTAGTTGATCCAAATACACTAGGATCTGACATTCATATTTTGAAGCTTCCCGGAAAAATGAATGACTTTGTGGTTGTCCAACGGTCACTGCTGTTCGACGGTGTATTGAATGACAACTTGGCGTTGACTTTGAAGTAAACGGTCACCACTCCAACATTTGATACTACCTAACTGATGACATCTATCTTAGGTGGAGTTAATTTGTAAAGTTTATCAAATGCCCCATAATGCACAAGGAAGGCAAGTTCACTACAGTTCGAGAGCCATGTCGAAAAGATGAGGGGTGTGTATTTGGAATTCCACAAGGGCGATTGCGATAATTTGAAATCTGGCCTTGACGCACAACGAATTGTTAGCGAAGATTATGAACACGCCATTATCATGCCCAACATGACCGTTGTGGATGAGCAACACACACACATACAAACTATGATAAAGCTATCAAAGAGTTTGAAGTTGTAGATACACATCAGGATGCACCAGAGTGATTGCTGAAATTCGTAATACTCGTCAAATTCTACGGTGAACTTCATCGAGAATTACATGGTGGCTAGAGAAAACTTACACTATGTGTTGACACATAATACTGTTCAAAGGACTTAAATGAAGATATTTGGAGAATGCATTGATTCGTACGTGAGCTTTCACTTTCTACAATCCTTCTAGATTTTTATGTACTCATTTTCTACGTGTGTGTAATTCAAATGTTTTAATATACTTCAATTTCAATATATGTGTTTTCTTAATATTAAAATGTCTGGTTTTCTTAAACGCAATTATTTTTTAATCATATCACTTATCATTATTTATTTTATCTCTAAAACTTTCACTATAATACTCTACATCAACTAAAAGCGATTGTGACAAAAGATGGATAAGTAGAAACTTACACTATCAATGATATGGGACTTTTGGGTGATTTCAAAAATAAATTCATGCGGGCTTTAGCCCAAAGAGAACAATTTTAGACTAGCGGCATGTGTGATCCATGTCATGCATAACGGGGGTGGGGCATAGACAGTAATACGCCGCATCACATTCCAAAAGCAAATTCGATCGTGCTCTCCTGTCCAAAGTGAACAATATCACTAATTTTGTGACTATCACCACTGTATGCAATTACCAGTCACGAACATCCTTTATCAAAACCATTCAGTCATTAAGCCAGTCATGATTCATTAGATAGTCAAAGCCTGATCTAAGCCGAACAATATCACCGATTTCGTGACTAGTCCCCACTGGAGGCAAAATCAGTCACAAGCATCCTTTATGAATAAATACAAAAAATCCTTTATCAAAACTGATTAGTCAGTCACGAAACCAATCGTGATTAGGTAGGCAGTCAAAGATCGTATCGAATGCGAACTATATTACTGATTTTGTGATTGGTCACCAATGAAGGCAAAGGCCAACCCGCATTTCCTCACCTCCGAGCATTGAGTGCCAAAACCATTTGCAAAAACCAGTTTTCAAAAGCTGAAAACTCCCCATATTTGGTTGAGAACACGAAACCACATTTCCTCACCTCCGACTCTCCGAGCATTAAGCGCCAAAACCATTTGCACCGTAGAGCCTGATTAAACCACTTCAAGTTCTTTATCCCCAAACCACCATCATCTCTTTGGAAGCACACAGTTTATCCCAAGCCACCCATGGTATCTATCTCCTGTCCGTCTGCAAATTTTCGCACCACTACTTAATAGAAACATTCAACTATAATACAAAAAATTGATTTACAATTAATGCAAAGCATTAATATACTACTCTATTATCTATGTACTGAAACTACTGTATTTCATCAAACATTAGAAGTTGTCGATAGGGCTGGCAGTTTTGACTGTGATTTGATAAATCATTCAAAATCTGATCGGATCTAATGAATCAGAACCATATATATAAATCCATTTAAGTGGCTGGCAGTTGGTTCCAGAACAATAAAATCCAAATTAAAACCAAATGGATTTAAATACTAACCCACAAAATGACTCACAACTATACAAATGATTCATTATTGACCCATTTCAGTGAAATCACAAAAACCCCTTTCCGACTCTAAACCCTCCTCTTCGATCGATCATCTCTCGATGGACTCTACAGCCGCCCGACCTCCGCTGCCATTCTACGGCTAGGTATCATCTATCGCTGACATTCTTCGACTACCCTCTCCCTCCATTGCCGCGATTTCCTGTGCAACAAACAAATCCATCGTTCCGACCATAGCCGTTTAACGATGGACAAAACACCTACAATCAACCAAGGAAATTCAAGGTAAGGAATTATGATTTTCCTTTGAAATTTTGGAGCAGCTTAATTGGTTTTGTATTCTCCCTTTCAGATTGGAAGTGTGGTGTTTGGTTTATTTTGAATTGCTTAAGTATAAATGTATAATATTGTGTGGTTTTGAGATGTGTCGTGCTTCTATACGATTATAATTGATTGCTTGATTATTGCTTGTATTCATTCGTGGTTAATCGGGTGGGTTTCGACTTGCATTTAGCTTGTTCATGTGTTTGAAGTTATCTGGTTTCTTAGAACTCAATCATATTATCGTCTTAAGTTGTATTAGTAGAGTTTAGTATTGGGTTGTATGAATCATCAAGGAGTGACTGCCAGTTATACAGATGGTAGTGAAATGATGCATAGTCAACTGATATTGGATGATGGAAAGCACACAGTGAGGAATCCAATTGTTATTAATCCTACAAATTTTGGAATTGATTTTGATAGGTGAGAAGAACATTGAAATTGTATGTTTATGTGAGCTTTTTTTCAATCTGTTGTTTATTTATTTTCGCCATCGAGTTTATTCATTTCGATTGAAAATATTGAACATGTATTTGGAGTGCAGTCAAGTTTATGTTATTGATTAGGCCAGAGAGGCTGATGTCTCAGTAATATGTGAGGGAGGTCATAGTACTATACCAATTGGATTTAAACCTCTGATTGATATCAGTTTTAGCTTACAGAGATTGTTTAGCTTACAGTGATGGAAAGCACGCAGTGAGGAGTCATCTTTTGATTAGCTTAACTTAATTTTATGATTCTACAAATTTCAAGAAATAAGAGAGTTTCTGGTTTATTTTTAAATTTTCTTCTCAACGTTTCTTAGCTTCTTCATTTCTATTATTTTTCCACCAAATTTACGAAACATTTGTTTTTCATTGATGAAATGGAGATTGAAGTTAGCCCTGAACTCGTAGCTGAGCACGCAGAAAAAAGGACAGGAAAGAAACCTTCTACCGCCTGGAACTTTCTTATGAGATTTCAGAAAGGTTCTGAGAAATGGGCTAAGTGCAAAAGGTGTTCTAAAGCTTACAAATATAATGGAACATCAAACTTAAGGCGCCGTGTCAAGATATACTGCCCCAAATGTGATTCTGCATCTTGTGCACTTACAGATGAGGTGGATTTTGATCAGGATGTATTCAGGTCGAAGGTAGCAAAGGCATTGATCTACCATGATCTTACATTCAAGTTTGTCGAGTATGAAAGGATTAGAGACCTTTTTAATTACTTGAACCCAAAAGTACAATTCATATGTCGTAATACGGCTAAGACTGACATTCTTCCTATCTATCAAAACGAGAAAGAGAAGATGAAAGCTACATTGGCGTCTGTTAAAGGAAGAATCTGCCTAACATCTGATATGTGGACGTCTCTCACTTCTCAAGGTTATATGACTGTAACTGGTCATTACGTTGATGCTAATTGGATTTTACAGAGTAAGGTGCTAGTGTTTCGATATTTGCCTCCTCCACATGACGGGGAAAGTGTTGGAAGAGCCTTAATATGCTTACTACAAGAGTTACGGATTGATAAAAAGGTTTTTACCATCACTATAGACAATGTTGCTTACAACCATAGGGTGGTTTCTATGTTGAAAGATAAGTTGGATTTAACTGATTCGCTGGTAGCTAAAGGTGAGCATCTACAGGTGAGATGTGGAGCTCATATTCTAAATTTAGTTGTCAAGAGTGGTCTGGACCTAATTGATGTAGGTGTAATAAAAATTCGAGAAAGTGTCAAGTATGTAAGGGCAACAGATGCAAGAACTATGAGGTTTGCCGAGTGTGTTAAGCAAGTGGGTTTAAAGGCGGCCAAAAAGCTGAAGCAAGACATGGTTGTAAGGTGGAACTCGACTTATCTTCTGCTCGATAGTGCCCTTTCTCATAAGACTGTCTTCTCACGGCTGAAATTGGTTGATCTAGATTATAAATGGTGTCCTACGGACGAGGAATGGAAAAGGGTGGCAAAATTTTGTAAGTTTCTGCGTCCTTTCTATCTGATGACTGAGTTGTTTTCTGGAAGAAATTATCCAACTGCAAATCTGTACTTCCGGAATGTTTGGAATATCCAGATCTTAATTCAAGAAGAGTATAATTCAAGAAATGGCCAAGAGTATGAAACCAAAGTTTGATAAATAATGGGAGTCATACAACACCATATTATCTTTTGCGGTAATTTTGGATCCTCGATATAAACTACAGTTTGTTGAGTATGCTTATGGAAAGATTGATTCTATTACATTAGCTTCAAAAACTGCTAGTGTGAAGGCTGAGTTACAAAAACTATTTGGGGAGTATCTTATTACATCTTCTTCATTCTTCAACATTATCTCAATCCCAATATCCAATTCCCGGTTTTCACGACAATTACATGGATCAAGATGACGAGCTCATGGATGTGAGTACAGTTTCTAACTTCCTGTGTTTAATTTTTTAGCACAGTCATGCTTCCTTTTGATAGTTCTTCTCTATTGCACCATCCCCTCTCTTTTGCAAGCTGCAATATTGTTCAGTTCTTGCATCTCTTGATCAGTTTGTTGAACTGTTAACTGTCTTCTTGTATATTCCAGTAATTCGCCTATGCTTGTGTTCCTGTATGTGATCCAGTATAATGGTGTTCTGATGAGCTTTTTGTGTTCTTGCAACTCAATTTCAGTCACTAGTAGTCTAGTACTGTCCTGCTCTCCCAGATGTCATTATTTTTGTATCAAACCTCAAAACCTGCCCCTTCACGTAAACTGCAAGTAAAGGCCATCATGTACAAAGATCCATGATTGCAAGAATTTAAATATTGGAAAGAAATTAACTTAGAAAAGCTGAAATGGGAGGAGTTTGTACAAAATAACTATTGGCAAGAAATTAACTTAGGATACTGTTAAAGTACTACCTTTCATTTTGTAGAATTATTTGATTTGTATAAGATTCATCTATTCCTTTGCTTTTATGTCACATGACTTTGATGCTCTTCAGGATCAACGACATGTAAGCAACAGGCGAGGTGAGTTAGAAAGATACCTAGTTGAGCCTTTAGTCAATAGGAAAGTGTTTTCCAAGTTAGACGTGTTGGCTTATTGGAAAAGTAAGGTGGAGGTATATCTTGTTCTATCAACAATGGCCCGTTACATTTTAAGTATTCCTATAACAACCGTTGCATCAGAGTCAATGTTTAGCCATAGATGAAGAATAATTGACAAGTATAGAAATCCACTTCTCCCATCTACGACGGAAGCATTCATATGTACTCGCGATTGGCTCGAAGGTTTGAACCTATTTTATTCCGACCTTATTTATTAATAAAGATGCATGTTTATTATTGTAAATACTAACTTCTATCTTTTGACTATGTAGCTTATGATTTTGATGATGAAATTGATGAAGATATGTCTACTGACATGGAGAAACTGGTTGCGCAAGTAGGAAATATGGGGGTCTGGATGTAGAAAGAAAAGGTATGTTAGAATTCTGAGTGGTTAATTAGCATATATCTTATTTGCTCTGTTTGTATGTTTCTTGATTTCCAAGGAGTCTTTTTCTGGGTTTATCTTCTCTTGACACTCTAACTGGTAAACTGGCCAACTTTGAACTTTGTATGTATGCGCGGTTGAATGGTAATAACCTTGAGTCGAATAAGATCGCAAAAGACTGAAAGATTTTTATGTATCCAATGTCGACAGTCGAATAGGTCACAATAAGAACTTTGCTTCTTAGTTAATATTTCATGCAAGTATACTAAAACTTGCTTCCTTTTAGGCCTTTTATGTTTAATTTGCTTTTGTGTTCTTGGTGATATTGCCTTTTTCCTTATTGTTTGAAAGCAAGTTTTTCACTGTTAAAGCAGAATACTCTTTGTGTAGTATGTTAGTAGAACACAAAATAGCTGAATGTTCTTTACTGTACATGTAAACAACCATTTGGAGAAGAAGTATTATTCAATGAGTCAGTCTTCCTTTTCTCTGCTATTTCATGAATTATGCATTCTTGTATAGCTTCAAGTGCATTTTTCACCATATTAACTTCATAAGATGATGTTGGAACTCAGGTGACGAATGAATGTGTTTCGAAGTAAAGCCTTGTGTACCCTCATCACTGCTTGCTATGCATACTACGCTAGTACTTTAAGCTCTTGGTCTTGTCGATCAGTCACGTGAGAACGTTGTACTTACTTTTAGTAGGACAAGTTTGATTTCAAGTAGAATATGGTTGAAAAACTGTTGTTCATCTGTTGTGTTTATTTGTCCTGCAAAGGGGTTTGCTATGCTGTCTGGTAAACTTATTTGGTACTCTTGCTCAGTGATAATTATATGCATCAATATAGAGTAACTACAAAGCAGGATAGTTATAACTTATAAACAACTCCGCGTAACATTGTGAATTGCTTAGTTGCTTTTTGTGATTAGCTAGTGATATTGAATTTGTGTCTCACATTCCAGTTTCCTTGCCTGAGTTTAATTATCATCTTACTTATGCAAGTCAGGAATATATAGTTTACAAAGTCTCACAAAAGTCCACTAGTTTTAAAAAGACCAAAAAAGACCAACTAAACACTCAAAATATCTAATAACCCATTTAACTAATTTCGCGGGTCAAACCCGGTTCAAATGGGTCGGATTTGACCCATGAACTGAAAACTCATATATTCAACAAAAAAAGAAGAAGAAAGAAGCACCATCTTCCATGGAATAGCTTGAAGAGCTCATCCATGGAGCTTCAAACTCCATGGACGAGCAGCAAGCTCGCTCTTGCCCATGG
>JAYMSL010003992.1:0-11657 GCA_036897195.1 Plantago coronopus | reverse complement strand
CCGCCCCTGGAGTCGTCTCTCTAGTCTGTGTTTTGTTTGTCGGCCCTTTCTCACTTCCAACAGGTACCCATTCTTGGCCCTACTAAAAACCCTCATGGAAAAGTCAAATTAAAATTGCAAAATTATTTATTAATGCATGCGATCATACCTCGCACTGTCACATAAATATGATTTCCGCTACCCCTCCATTTCTGGCTCCGCCTCTGCCAATTGCTCTAAACATGTAAGAAACCATAATATACATGTTCCACTATGAAACTTCAACAAGGAAACAGTTCTTCCATATTCATTTGCACAGTCTTTTCCCAGGTGCAAACATTCTAAACAGAAGCAGGGTTTAAAGTCAAATGCAATAACAAACGAGTTTGTGATCCTAATATGTCCAACTATACAAATGGAGTGTACCCTATTCTTCCTCTAGCTAACACAAAGTAAAATCATAGTTAACAACATATTACAGCATGATGTTGCTCTTCAAAGTAAAATCACATGTAAAGGCTAGAAGAACATTTCATCACTTTCATTCTCCCACTTGGTAAGCTGCTGGATCTATCAATGTGCTGCTTTATGATGATCAGTTAGAAGACGGTTGCGATCGTTGGAGGAATGCGACGGGGTGTAACACGATGTCACGTTCAGTAGATTCTTGACCGCCGCTTGTCCACCCTTTGGAAACACATGTTTAAAGCTCCTCTTCTTTTTTGTTCTCCCTTTGCTTTCTTTACTAACAGATGAATCCTGCAAGTTGTGCCTATATATGTAAATGGTGTGTTCTGAAAATAGAATGGGGGTGTTTTCTTGCATCTTATTATTTACCTCTGGTGTCTTGGCATCATCACAGGTAGCTTTGCTTTTCGAATCATCTTCGTCCTTACCTGCATCAGGTAAAATTTCATGATCAACAAACACGAATTTATGTTCCTGGCTCTGCCCTTACTGATAGGTAAGAACTTGTATGCAATTGAGAATTCTCACCATTAACACTGTGATTGTCATCTTCGCTGTAGTTGAAATATACCCGGAAGCTAGGCGATCCTGGAAATGCATCACTATCCCGATTACCAATCATTCTCCCCTCATGTTCATCATCATAGTCATCATCATCCTCATCAAAATCTTTGAACACATCCTCCTCCGTGTCCTCGTCCTTAGCCTTTTCTTTTGCATCATCTTTACCTTTGGTTTCCAATCTTTCTTCCTTAGACCTTTCATGTTTCAGGTTGTGAGCCTCGTGTCTTGGCTTATCGGCTTCTTGATGTTTATTGCCAGGACTAACAGTGTTAACATGGGGGTACGTTCTCGTTGTTTTAACAACATCATCATGGGGGTGACTTGATATTGATGCATTGTCATTATCATATCTTTCCTGCAAAAGGAGTTCTTTCCTTGAAGGAGTGGCATGATCCTTAAGAGGCCGATTGTGCCTGCGGGCCGTAAACTCTTCTAATCGTTGCAGGAAGACTGGTCGGAACCTGGCAGGCAACGTCACGCCATTGGTGCCTGGTTTCGAAGCACCAGATCCCATTATCAGGCAATATGGGAGAAAACCTTATTCAACATGTACTCGTTTTCGATTCAGAGACCGGGTTGATGATGGAGGAAAGACAAGAACACAAAACCTTAATCTTGAGACTTGGTAGATTTTTGTGAAGGATAGATGGGGTCTGTTCCAAGATTGAGATTTTGTTCTTGCCCTGGTAAATTTCCTTTGATATTATGATTTTGTTGAATGGATATCTTCTTGTCAAAGTTGCTCATGAAAAGTCTACTAGAAAATACCAGCTATTATTCAGGAAAATATTTCTAGAATATGTTTCTTGATTTACTTTTTTGAGAGGCCAAGAGCTATTTTCTTGATAATATATGACTCTGAGATTTGTCCACCGTTAATTCATTTTCATATCATAAACCCCTCCAATCATTTGAATCCACATAAATTCGTAGATACAAGATAATATATACTGGTGCATGTGGTCTCTCCCAATTATTTATCAAAATTGTGTCCATTGGAACAGGAACATCCATGTACAGAACCTAATGGTTAAAGAGAAAGTGTATTACGAATCGAGCTCCACTTCGTTGTTACGATTAGTATGTATATGTTACACGAATATTAATCCTTATGACCGAGATGTACATAAGGTTTATATATAGCATACTCGATTAATGAATACATAAGATACTTTCAGTACATACAAGAGTTCATCTGATTAAACCAATTTGAAAACTCTCAATGAATAGGAGTTCAATGGATAATAACTAGATGCATAATACATGACTAATACCTTAGAAATTTTGACTACTAGTTTCACCAGGAGCCAGTACTCCTCCTGAAGACACCTCTTCAAGAACACTATAATCATAATTATAACAAGAAGAAGATGAAGCACAACAAGAATCTGCATCACTTAACATGTAACTACCATCATCATTTCTGCCAGCTTGATCATCTTCTCTACTTTCTTCAACTACATGGCACAAAATCCAACTTCCTATTTGAACCAATGGTCCCTGTATGGAGATATCGACAATGTTTAGCAAACAATAAGTATTTGTTCTGTTCAATTCGCATGAAAATCTCTAATTAAACTGAATTGAACTTATCTGAACTGGATTGAAATGTTTAACTGACTGAACTTAACAAAACTCAATTTAAGGTAGTCAACTGGTATAATTCGTTTGGCATATGTTAACCTGAAAAATTACCTTAGGATTCTTCCTGTGATGAAGGTTAGAGTTTCTGTTCTCTGAAGTTGTAATGCAGTAAACATGCATGATCCAATTAGTTCTACAGGAACCACTGTAGAATGCCATAGTTCTCTTAACACCAACTAATGGCAATTTTTTCCTACAAATAATCTGTTCATCTGAACCAATGGCGTTCCAGTGACCACCGCAGGTTGCTCCACTGATTCGATTCACATTTCGAATGTCTGTGGCTCCCGTGTTACTAAAGAAGTACCTGTCCTGGTCTGCATCACCTATATATTCATGAAAAGTGAAGGTCATGGTTATGTTATGAAGTTTAAGCCCAGGACTTGTGCATGGCTGGACTCCACTCGAGTCAAATGAAGAAAACAGAAAGAAAAATTGTAGGGTAGAGTTTGGAATTTCTGTTGGGAAAATTCGTTTGAGAGACCCTTTACGATGTTTCATTCGAAGTGATGATAAAATCAAAAGGCCCCTCCTTGTTATGAAATAGGTCGAATGGGTCTTAAACCCGAATAAATTCTAATTACAAAGGGTCTTTAAAACAAATTTTCCGTATGTGTTTGGTAGCCCGAGTGAAAAAGAATTTCTCAGTCAACACCCCGGGTGGAAAAAAAAAGCATTTCTCAATAATCAAGAATGAGGAATTAGTATGATTGAAACATGACAAACCTGGCAAGTCCCATGGATCAAAACTGAAAATGCTGATTTCAGGGATGACAGAAGATGGCAAGGGATGCGAAAACACTTTACGCGCTAAGTACTGGAAGATGATCTCTTCGTCTGTGGGCTGGAATCGGAACCCCGGTGGTAGTTTTCCCTTTCCATCTCTAACAAACTTTATCACCTTGTCCATTCTTCTGAACTATATATACTATATAGAGTACTAGAAACAATATGAAAACTAACTATGCAAGTTAGAGTCAGAATGTTGTCTTGTGCCAAGAAATGCACAGATGCAAGATTGAATGTGACCCTGGAGCTATTTATAGAAGGGGGACTGGTGACATGAGACTGTGTAAGCTAATCTTGACCATTGTTGTTACTTGCTTGTTAAGACTTGAAGACTTGAGAAACAAATATTTTTATCTTATTTTCTCCCTGGAAGCTTTTTCTCTTTTCTTTCAGGAGTTGAATATTTTACTGGGAGGAGTATAACAGTTTTTTACTGTATAAAAACAACATAACAGAACAATATACATATGTTTAATTTAAAACATCGATGATCAAAAGATCCTAACATAGGAAAAAACCGCATATCCTATATATTTGACAGTTTTACGACACACCAACAAATTCAACACCCTATAGTTAAGTTGTCGTGGTTGGTTTACGGGATATGCAAAGTAAACAGTCGAAGTTTATGTAAGAAAAAACACGAGGAGAGACTAGCTAGGGGATGTCATGTACGTGGCTATGTGCTATGGACTATATCAAGCTCAACATCCTGATAAATGAATCTTGGTGGATGGTTTCTCACTCCGATACTACATAGTTTTTCTCTGCGATTTCGCCCATTGATTCCGTTCTCTACCACTAGTCGAATATTCAAACAAACAGTTTGTGTTGTAGGGTGGCATGTTCTTAACTTGTTGTTAATAGTGTTTATGTGATGATTATGAGAGGAATCCTCATATTGATTATTGATTATTCCCAATCACACTTTAGATCAGATGTGCATGTCTGACGTTAAAGTTAAAAGATCCACCTCTTTGATGAATTCAGATTCACATAAAGAGTGAAATCTAATTAGGTGCCATTTTTCTTGGTTTATCTTGAAAACACACTTGGGTGCATGAAAGCAGAAAAGAGGCATGGGAAAAAGCATTGTGCTTTCTGGTAAGTAAATTAAAGCAGCAGCAAATGTATGCCCTGATGATCAAAAGATATCATGAGCAGTTGGAATTGACTCTGCAGTATTGAAGTAGGATTGGATATAGAGCTAACAAGCCACTTTACTTCATCAAGAAGATGTTGTTTTTGTTGCACAATAGTATTAGTTCAAAAATGTGGTGTAAAAGTCATAAAGTCAGCCTATCATCACCTCAAATCAAAAGCCAAACACATGCTATTGTAATTCAAATATAACATATGGTTGCCAAAAGTTGGAACCGGATTAGACCCACTTCCGTTTTTTCTTCTTTCATTTTCTTTTCGGAAAATTATCGATAGTAGAATGCGCTATAATGATCTTCTGTTCGAGAGATACGTGTTAAAATGTTGGTTTTGTTGAACAATCTTTGTGTTAAGTCGTTAAGATGAGGCTTGTACATTGAGACAGAAGTATTTTGGGTCTCCTTTTGTCTTGTTTATACTGGTTTAGATTCGAGTGCAAGCCTTTTACACTTATAACTCTTGTTATTTTTCACCCTTTTAGAGTTTTAATATTATTTATCATTTTAAGAGAGAAGAAGTAACCTTTATCTTATTAGGTAGAGTTTGTTTTGAGTTTAATCTCGAATTGGTTCTCTTTGTAGTGATATAAGAAAGTAATATACATATTTCACGTATAGAGTATAGAGGTTAAAAAAATCAATAATGTATGCGTAATACATTACATTCCACGTTGGTTAAGAACGATTAATATAGATGCCATATAGATAGAAACTTACACTTTTAATGGTTTGAGATAGCTCTATGGTGATTTCGGATTCAAATTTGTACGGGCTCCGGCCCAAAGCTAACGACACCGCTCGACATTTTTCTTTTCTAATAAGGAAAAAATGGACTTCTAGTGCTATTATGAATACTTTCATGAATAGGGGAGTAAAAATGGAATAGGATTAGAATATAAGGTCTCGACGTAAAATGTCATACATATATTTCTCTTTGGCTAAACCGAAAAATTCAATTGATTGATTATCCGTCCAAATTAGGGCACTTTTAATTCAAAATCCTTCAAATCGTCGTCTTTCTTCAGGTATGTAGTAACTCTAATGATTATCCGATTAGCTTATTCAGTAATCTAAGTTCAGTTGTCGATTTGCCCTAATGTGTTAATGAATAGCTTCTGCACAAATCCAAGTTCAATTTCCAATTTGCTTGATTATTTTACGTCGATGTGATTTGTGCCTGATGTGCCAATGCCTCATGGAATAAGAAGCATCGTTTTGCTGTTTTCATAGACTTTTATGTTTGCAATTTGGTCGAATTGAAGTTAATTGTGTAGCTTACTGGTTTACCATTATTACATGCTTTGAAGTGAGCTCAGCTGGATATCTTTCTTCAGATGAATTCGAAGTCGAGACTGTTAAATTGGATGTAACCTGTATATAAACCACACATGTTATTATCCCTATTTGTTAAGTTGGCAAAGGGATGTTTTTCTATATGTGATGAGAGGTTGTTGTGGGACGATCGGAACTTGTGTGTAAATTGTTGGGTGGAGGGAGAGGTAGTAGTGTGCTATTGGATCTGTTCTACGGAGAGCATGACGATCATTAAGTAATTAATCAGTCTGCTTAATCTGTTTGATCCTTTAAGTAACATGCTCGCTGTGAGGATTTGACCACTTAGGTTCTGTTTATGTTATCTCTGTGGTGTTATAGTTTTGCTTGCCGCGCAGAGAGTGATTTTTGTTTTCACTTTATACTTCGTTTGTGACGAATTTAATGATGATCCAGCCATTGAGCTTTTCCGAAGTTTAATCTTTATGTTATTCATCTTCGCAGTAGAAATGTCTGCTTATGATAATGTTGTCACCGGGAAACTGAAACTCAAGGGTAAGGCTCTAGATGTAAAGGCTGGTGGAATGAAGAAAAAGAAGAAGCAAAAGAAGCAATATGAGAAAGTATCGGAGGTAGTAGAAGGTGAGTTGTAGGCACCTGGTCTTTCTTTTCTATTTTCCCACCCCCAAAAGCCTGGTACCGTAGATTATGTAGTCAAAGTAACTTAATTTTGTTGTTTCACATGGTTTTTCTCATCATGGTTATACTAATGCACCTGGAGCTTTATATGTATTCCGTGAAGTGTATTGTGAAGTTGCCTTAAAATTTTCTGGAGTAATGTGTTCGACTCACAAACATGTTTTGAACAAAGGTTACATGTGATACAAACTTAATATATTGGGTATGCTTATCAGTTTTGTAATCTATCCTTCTCAAGCTTACAAAGTCCTGGCGGTGTTAAATCGAGTGCTAAGTGCTAACTTGGTTAGGCATCGATAATTTTCACCAGAACTTGTATGTTAGAGTGGTATATGTATTTTTTTTTAATTAATAGTACTATCTTCATCTTTCTAGAGTTTTGATGTATCATGTTTCCTGTAATTGTAACTCTACTGCACCCTTTATATTTGTGATTGTGTCGGCTTAAAGCTCCTGGGGCAAGTCTCCTACCTTTATATCAATCTGCCAGTTATACACTCAGGAAAAAGAGAGTTGAGGATCATCTACACTTTTATTCCATTTTTCTTGTTTGTCTCAGTGGTTGCTTTTTGAACCTGCAGATGTAAGTGGGGAGGTGTATAGTGACTCAAACAAAGAAGTTGTCGCGGATGCTGACAAACATGCCGAAGATGATAGATCAGCCCAGGATGACACACTCACCCCTGCTGAGAGGCGCTACATGGAACAAAGAGAGAGAATTGACTTCCATAAGCTGGCAAAGACATCTGATAAATCTCACCGTGATCGTATTGAAGATTTTAATCAGTACCTTGCCAATATGAGTGAGCATTATGACATTCCCAAAGTTGGACCAGGCTAAGAGAGCATACATCAAAGCTATCTCAAGGGTCTACCGCTACTGTCTTTCACAATCAGCGGTGTGTCTCCCTGCATTTCTTCTTTAACATTTTCCTTAATTGTCCAGTTTCGTGTTGTATGCCATATTACAATTTCTATTCAGATGGTGAAACGAAACTATTGTTCCATCTCCGTTTTAGTGATTGCAATGTAGATTGAAACTGGTTGATTGATGTCAGGAAGTATCAAATGCATTATGCTGTTAACAAATACCAATGATCTGAATATTCTACACCTTGTTTACTTGTTGCTAACGGCTATCGCTCCTCACTGTTACAGTGAGGATCTAGCTCCTCTTATCAACAAAACCCTGCTCTACACAGGAGAGTAACTTGCAAGCAAGAAAGACTTTACTGATTTACTTGTATCACATATAAATCGAGAACCAGATTAGCTTGGGCAACTGAGAATCTGAGATTCGATAATTTAGTGCCCAAATGAAACATTCTGTCACATCTTTGAGAAATTGCTAAACAAGGGCTCCGTTCAATTCATTTTTGAAAATTTTTGAACTTAAATGAACTTTTATCAAATATGAACTGAACCGAACAAAGCTGAAATTGAACTGAACTGAACAGAGCCAAAGCGCCCAACAAGAAGCAGAATATATCCTACTGACTTGCTTCAAAATGCAACATCAGTAAAAATAGCTCTGTACATACGTATTCCTTCCAAAGCAAAGAAAATATTATTCAGTAAGCAGAAGCTACTCTGGGAAAAAAAAAATAAACTTCTGGTGAAATTGTTCAAGCCAAATCAGCGTAATTCCTTTCCATATCTCAAAACTTTAACGTGCAACAAACGTGTGACAGTTGCCGTCTGTCTTATTACTGACCAAAAGATGCCCTCTTATTTTGACAAAAAGAACATGGGGCGTCTGTAAAATAGAATATATAAATATAGCTACACAAAGCCTCACAACTGTTGTTCTTTGCCACTCGATTCAATATACGAAGAGCTTGCAACCAACGCAATCAACTCGCCAATTTGACTTGCATTGTAAGGAGAACCCTGATAACGTGTACGTATTTCATCACCGTGTTTCATCCTCAAGAGCACGGAAACCAGCACTCAAGTCATCATAAAGCTTCTTAAACTTAGCGACAAGTGCATCTTCACCTTCTGCTGGATCTTCAAACTTCTGGGAACTGCATCATAATGGAGGGCAGTTAAGTAGAGTATAATGTAATCAATACGCCAAGTAAAATAAAGATGAATATGTCCTTGTCAATAATTTCACTTACACCAAACGATAAAACAGATCTCCAAGACGGTGCTTGATGAGTGTATAGGTTATCTTCTGTCCATCCATACCAGCACCTCGCTCAACAGCCTAAAAAATAAAAATATGATATCAAGAGCTTCTAATAAGAAACCATCTCAATTCTCAAACATTAAAAAACGTCTGCACAGAAGATCAAGCATCACATAATGACCAATTCTAAGCATCATTGTCTATCTGGTGATGGATCGGCTACAAAGAAGTGCAATTGGTCGTTTTTTTCTGAACTAAATTATGGAAATGTCTGATTTACATATGTCTAACGACTTATTATATATCATAGGCCAATTTAACCTTGACAAACAGAGTCTTTAATAAAATAATATGACCAGAAGAAAAACCAACAAATCTTACCTGATTAGCCAAATTGTAGAAATGGATAATGTTGCGCATCATCCAAACTGATTTGTAGAATGGGCAAAATTTATCATATCTGTTTCCACAAAAACAAAAATGTCACCATAGAACTTAAAGTGAAAGGGAAGTAAAGCAAATGTAGTGAGACAAGAACTAACGGCGTAAATGCATTCTGTGCAAGATAATCCTCCCTCAATAGCTTTGCAGTTTCAAGGATAATTTTATCTGTTTCGGCTAGAGCATCTTTTCCGACTAGCTGCAAGGAGAAAAAGGACAATAGAACATCAATGTATAAGCTTTTTTCCTCAAATTACAACAACTTGCTTGCATTATGAAGTATGCTGATACTGACAATGAGTAGTAAAATAATAGGGAGCTGCTCCACACATACATTCATTCTGGAACAAATTCAGACTACAACCTCAAGATGCTAACTTTACTTCATATGCAATCAGACCTTACTGAGTAGGTTACAGTGATATGCACCAATCCTCATTGGTGAGAAGAAAAACTCATTTAAAACTCGCATTTAATACTTATTTATGAGCTATAAATCCACTCCTCAGAGGGGGAGGGGTGTGTGGGAAACACAGAATTCTAGCAGTACCTGCACAATTTCATTCAAATCATCTTCTCTCTGAAGCACTTCACGAGCTTTTGTCCTTATGTCAATGAAATCTTGATCAAACTTCTCATAGAAAGATTCTAGTGCCTGAGATAAGAAATTAAGTAGAATTGAGCAGACAGTAACGAAAAGTAAACAGGACACCAGGCAAAGAAACTAAAAGATGGTTCATTCATATAAAAAAGAAAAGGAAGCTGAAAGGAACAATTTAAAGGAAAATTAATTACCGTTGAATACTTTGAGTATGAAATAAGCCAGTTAACAGAAGGGAAATGCTTCCTCTGAGCCAATTTTTTGTCTAGACCCCAGAAGACCTGAGATGCGAAACAACATTTAAGTTACTACAGCCTAGTGCATGGAACCAAATGCTGAAGCTTCTCACAACCTGAATTTACCTGGACAATACTGAGTGTTGCAGATGTGACGGGATCAGAGAAATCTCCTCCAGGTGGAGAAACAGCTCCAACAATTGTGACACTACCGTTTCTTTCAGGTCCACCCAAACATTTAACTTTACCAGCACGCTCATAGAAGGATGCTAATCGAGCTGCTAAATAAGCAGGATACCCACTATCTGCAGGCATCTCAGCCTGGACACAAAGATTATGATTCTCAAATTAATAAAAGATCATTTCAATTCACAATAATCAGACAAATTAAATTACTTAAGTTTGTGAAGGAACATTTAAATGAGCATACCAGACGTCCAGAAATTTCACGCAATGCTTCAGCCCAACGAGATGTAGAGTCTGCCATCATACTGACATTGTAGCCCATATCTCTAAAATACTCAGCTATGGTGATTCCTGAACATGCAAAAGTCTAGCATAAGAACCAGAACCATGGCGCAACATTTAACACCCATTATCTATCATAACAAATGGTCCGAAGAAAATGCAGATTTGCATGAGAATACTGATGTCAATCATTACACAGAATGGTCCATTAAACCTCTCAGGACACCATAAAAACAAATGGACAGCAGAGATGCCACAATACCCAGGAGATGAACATGGGGAGAAGCAACATGAGCATATTCAATGAGAGGAGCAATGTTATGAATCACTAAGAAATCCCAGCAGCACTTCAGAAATTAAATGTTAATCAGATTTCAACCTACCCGAGTCATACTCGCACATACTGATATACTTACACTAGCAGTGTTCGCTCTTAGAATGTGAACTAGAGAAAAAGAAATGGAGCTACTTCAGTAGCATTCGGTGGGTTCATCTTTGACAATGTAGGTGTTGCACATCAGAATTTCCTCAAAAAGAAAGGATACCTCACCTGCAGCTTTGATCTAATTTGGCATATATGCTCACTTGAGCATTTGGAAGAAAGAAAATCTGATAGCAGGACTTGAATACGGTATGGATTTGTTTTAAAGATAGGCCTATCTTTCGCCTAAAAAAGGAAGGAAAAGGAAGGTGACCAGCCAAAGATACTAATAAAAAAGTGGGCTTATGCCTTTGTATTCTGGATTTTAGAGTACTTTGGGATTTTGAAGTTTTGGTCAACTTATGCTCTGCTTGTAGCAGATACTATTTGGAGAGGTGTAACAAAATTGAGGTATTCCCCTCTTAAATGTGTAATATCTTCTCTTCGATACAAGTTCAATTTCTTCAAAGTAAGTCCATCACTGAACTGAACATTACACGTGTAACCCTCTTCAATGTGTAACATCATCGCCGATACAAATTGAGAATATGATATGACAGAAGAGTTTCAGGTCCCTTCAGCTTAAACTAAGGTTAAAACTTAATGCTGAGCTCAGTTACCTGTGTAGATTGAAGCTTCACGAGCAGCCACAGGCATGTTTGAGGTGTTAGCTACCAGTGTAGTACGTTTCATGACAGATTCCTCCCGGCCGTCAGGTAAGGTCATAGTCAATTGAGGGAAATCCATAAGCACCTGAAGTCATGTCTAGATTAAATACTTT
>JAYMSL010003991.1:0-11658 GCA_036897195.1 Plantago coronopus | reverse complement strand
AACAAAATTTACAAACCAACTCAGCAAAGACAGACCCTGAGAGCCTTGTGATAATGAATGCAGAAGGATCAAGAAGAGCTAAAATCATTATAAAGTTAACTTTGAAGCTATTGGATTACATAATATCCACATCACATAAATTGTACTCTAACTGAAGTGCTAACAAATTGGCATTTGTTAGAACAAATGGACTTTAGATTTAGTAAAAATCACTAAGCTTATGGTCAATGTATCTAATGACAGTACACTCACTTTCACAATAGCTCCGCCACCAGTCTTCCATAGGAACTCAAATCATGTTTTTTCTGAATACTTAGAATACACTTTTCCAGCTCACAGCAAGATTGAACACAAACAAAAAAAATGCCAAATGCTAGATAAACCAATAGTTGAAAAGCCCAGAATACTTGATAACTGGATATTCCTAAACAACAGAAATCTGCATCATCTTCTCCAAAAGTAAATAAACATAATATTGTACTACACCTCTCAAACTGTAAACCAAACCAACCCTAGAAATTATAAATAGAAATAGGAGGAATACAAGAGCTGATGGATGAGAACTTTTAATTTTCACATAAGCAACTTCAACTGTTTCAACAGCCATCTGTCATAACCAATCTACGGCTTGAAATTTATTTGGAATAACAATTTTATAATGCCAGATGTTCTACTTTTCCATACTCAATGAGTTAAATGAATGTGAAACTCATCTCATTATTAACAAGAGACAAAAACAACAGTATCCATTCAACATTCATTTAAATGGGCAACGTGAAAAGCCTCAAAAGTTCAACTCTATGTTGTTAAATACCTCAATTGACCACAATATCAAACTCTATGTGAGACATCGATTGGTGAGCTGATAAATTTAAATTAAGAAAAAATACCTCCAAAAATCAGCCGTGTCTCATCCACAATCCGCCACAACATTAGGTCGTCGGATTTGGGCGAGTTGGTGTGGGGATTCTCGAAGAAGGAGGAGTCGGAGCATTGGATGGTGGTGGTGAGTTTGAATTTGCGGTGGAAGAGGGGTTTATTGAGTGAGGAGGATGAGAAGGAGTGGAGGAGTAAAGAGAGAAAAGGGAAAGAAGGCCGATCATTTCTCCACGCGTTTTCACGCGCCTGTTTACTCTTATTACCATACTTATAATAAATTAAGAAGAAGTACATTTATGTCCGAACTCTAATCCTTTGAGTTATCATTAAACTGAACGAAACTGAATATAAATTGTAAAAGTTGAATTAAACAAAAGACCTAAGCGGATAGGTCGCTAATAATTGTTAGCAAGTTGTGGTTTATTATAATTATCCGCTGGCTTTTAACGTTGGTATGCTAGAGTTTTTCTTTTTTATGTTATGGTCTTTAATTTAAATAATGATTTGTTTCAAATAATATTGAAAACACGAGATAAATAAGGATTTCATTAGAATTAGGATTCAACAAAAGACCTAACAACAAAAATAAAATGCGAATTTCAGTAAGATTAAGACTCAACAAGAGACCTAGCAACAAATGTTTCTGACTGGCCGCTTATTATAAAGGATAATTACACGTATCATTATCTACATTAATTTTTTTATTTCTTCTCTTATTTTTACATGGTGTAACGAGTCAAACGGTGTGTGAGTTTTGAATTTTAAAATCTAAATTATCTTTTTCTTTTCTTTTGACCAGAAAATGAGATATATATTTCTATATAAAAAAAAAGAGGTGAGCTAACTTGGATGTACACCAACATTTAAAATGCCAAAATTACCCTTTATGCACACCAATTTCACTTATGATGACATTAACTTACTAACAATATTAATAAAAACATGAATGTTCATGGAACTATAGAAGCACTCCAACATGAGTGTATGGTATAGTAAAGGTCAACAAAGCCAATATTATCAATTTATCATACATGCATGAATTTAGAGCTCTGAAAACGTTTATTATGGATACCAAATTCTAGAAATGAGGCAATGGAATAACAAATACATGAATGGTGTTATTAAAACAACAGATGCATCCCCTCTTAACTATTTTGATATAAAAATGCATGAATACTATGAATTTTCATTACTGTTCTACGAATTTTCTCGTAGTCAATCAATTCGTTCGAGAATACTATGAGGTATGTAAAAGAAAGGTATGAGAGCTCGAGTACAAAACCCCCTTGCTGTTACTCGGTTAGCCGGAACTTGGGCAAATTATAAGAAGCATTTTCTTTTCCTCAATTTAACCAGATACAATATTTTTGCTAATCGTTAATAATTATATATCCTTACTCAAATTAAATGCAATTTCTATGATTGATGGATTTTTGCGCTCTTCTTTTGGTTTCACTTTAACGGTTTCACCTAGGACAAGCCATCCATAATTTGATATAGGCACTTGATACTTTGACCATCAAAGAGTAGGTATCTTTTTACGCAAACTTTAATTCATTGTGGGTCAGAAAATAAAGTTAAAAAATACCTATATATGGTTCTTTAACATAATTATATTTTCCTGGTAAAATTATAATATGGTACGTGGGTATTCACGTGTGTTGCTAGAATGATTACAAATGAGATCACAAACAAGAAGCACAAAGACGTCAAGTAATAAGTGAAGAAGACTCTTATCTAGAATAGATACGAGAAGCAACTAAGAGCATTCTTATAGTTCATTAATTCATTTTTATTAGTTTTATATCTCTTTATTTAAATTCTTTTTCGAAAATTATACATTTTAAATTTATCACCGCGTGCATGTTTACTAGTGTTATTTAAAAGGTTTTATAAAATACTATTAAGAGCGAATTTTATAGATTACTATCAAATGGTATAGTGAGACTTAGATTGTGTCCCTAGATCACAATAGGTAATTACTCCACCCTTCCGTACAACAAAACTTTACTCATTTTCCATTTTTAGGTATCACGCAAAATTTTACTCATTATCATATAAAAAAGTAAAAAGGTATCTTACACATTAAAACATTATTTTTCTTAACACCAATATTACACTTTATCACCAAAACGTAATAATCTACATCACTTACGTTTTCATTTACTCAATTATTTTAACTCATTTTCTTAAACTGCACATCAAATTTAATGGGTAAAATTTTGTGGTACGGAGGAGGAAGTGGAACGCGTATTATACATTTAGGTTTGAAGGGGTTTGTAGATTTATGTAGGTAGGTTTAGTGGTAGAAGTTGGCAATAAAGTTGTGATATATAGTTTTTTTTTTTTTTTTTTGAAAGGGGGGATATATAGTTTGTCAAATGAAAAAGATACTATTTATTTATCCACATAAAATTTGAATATATTTATAGTTGAATATACAATTGGTTGAGACATAAAGAGTTTAGAATATAAAGACTTATCCCTCTATACCACAAAAGTTTAGCTACTATGGTGGTTAGCGTACAATTGAAAAAAATGAGTTATAGGAATAGAGTAAATGAAAAGATAATTGGAGCAGATTACTTTTTGGTGATAAATAAGTAATATTAATGTTCAAATAATGTTTTTGTATGTGAGATAAATTCTTTATTTAATGATAAAGTTTTGTAAGACACATAAAAAATAAAAGTGAGTAAAATTTTATGGGAGGGAAGAGTAGAATCTTGTCAATTTTGTAAAAAGTTTTGTGTAATTTGACATTAAATTGAGGTTAAGTGTAACCTTGAAAATGGAGAAGTGCATTGAAATGAAATTTCACCGATTGCAGAACTTCATTATACAAAATAACAAAATATTATGGTTTATGAATTTCATGCTACATATATGGTAGTATGGTGAACACTGTTTGTGTTGTAGTTAGGAGAAGCAGTATGATAGCAGCAATTACTGACAAGCACGCCCATGGATTGTTCAAGTAATTTCTCCTCAACATAGCCATCCACTTGTTTCGGGGTCGATTGCAGTGCTTGTTCACACGATCGAAAACTTCCAGATAGCAAAACTGATCATCATGGATGATAACATGTCTCCCCAGCTTGTTGAACATGAGATGCACTGTTTCATCGTCTCCGAGCATATTTCTAAAAATTCCAGCACGTCGAAGTATCTCAACATCCTTGGAGGAATTCACCAAGTACGCGATGAGGTCAATGTAATCTGATACTGGCTGGTGAATTGGAGTGCTGTTGGTCATCATCTGCTCGTATGCAATAAAATTCCTTAGAACCATCTCAGTTGAATCAGATATGATCATGTGAGGCAGTTGCATAACTCCATCACTATCAAAGCTTACATCCACCAAGCTAATTCCTTGGGCCATTTTGAAACAAATCCCGGTCTCATGTAACTCCGATGCTGTGTTTATTGCCTCGAAATGTGGAAAATGCTCGTTATTGCTTCGTCTAGTAGCATTGCGTGAGAAACAAGTTGCATACAGCAATCCAAGAAGATGATCGTCAACATTATTGTGATCTATCTGGAAAATAAGAGCTTGCTTCCATGGGAGCACACTCCAGAATGCTCTGAGAATCAATGAACTCAAATGGTCGTCTGGATGGTTTGACTTTGTCATGTCAAATAACTGACTCAAGATAAAGAATGGTAATTGGTTCTCAAGAATCTCAACTAACAGTAGGTCCATTAATATTCGCTTTAGTGCTTGAGTGGATTGGATAATGTCATTCTTAACCCACCAACTCGGACATGCCAATTTTCGTAATAGTTGAAGCACGAAGAATCCATCAAGAAGCAACATCTCCACAAATTTCTCCATCTCTGGAAGCTGAATGAAGTTCGAGTAACAGTTACGCGCTCTCTCTTCCAGCTCTCTCAACTTCACCACGTATTTCTCCACTGTCTGATTTGTTCTTTGTAGAAATTCATACAGGTAGCTTACTTTGAGTTGTTCCATGTCTTGAAGATGATCCTTGTTATGGTGAATGGGACCAATGGCAATTAATAGCGGATTGTAAGCTCCTTCATTCACTTGACGCAATTGTTCAGGGACCTTATATATTCTGGGATTGTAGGAAGCAGAGCTGGACAACTTGCTTAACATACTTTCGATGCGAACAACAAGATTATCTCTGACTTCTGACATCTGGGCAGCTGATAAAAGAAGAAAGACAATTTTATTTAGACGGAAATGAGATGACTCTGCTGAAAGTGTGGGGATGTAATGTACTCTGTTTTCCAGCATGGAGAAATTTCAGAAAAAAATCAAAATCCTGGAACGATTAGCTAGGAACACATGCATGAAGCAGTCAAACACATAATCAATGAAACCGCCAATCAGTAAATAACTACCGTATGTATTCTTCAGCAAGGCCAAGTCGGAATTATCATTGGTCGGGAAACCCATCGTCAATCTTGATAGATAAATTTTTTTTAGATATAACATTACAATTAGTTACAATGGTTTCAAAAAATTCTAATCAATATTCATCGAAATCCTAATTCTCTGTTTCAGAGATCGAACCTGAGACCTCTGAGACACGGATAGTAATTCCAGTTATATATGTGTTAATTATGCCTCTAAAAAGTGATGTAGAATATTCTAACATAAGCTCGGATGGTAATCATGATATAGAAAAAAAATGTGACGTCCCGCGTCCATGAAGGCAAATTCACTGAATATTGGACTAGAATACCTCAATCTATTGATGTGTTATGTAATGTATTTAAATGGGCTCTATTTAAATTGAACAATATTCATTCTCAAAAAAATATATATACATATAACTATATTGGCAGTGTACTTTCTACTACAGTAAAAAGAAATGTTTGGAAGCACATAATCATAATTTTACTTAGAAACACCAGCCCATAATTTTTAAATTTAAAAACAGATTATCTCTACTTACAAGTATTTTTAATTGCAGTGAATACAGTGATTTTAGAAAGAATAAACATACCAATTCGGACGCCTTCGCTGCTTTTGTTCTGGTACAGAGTGGTACCTAAGATGGTGACAAACTGACAATTATGTGCAGGGAGGAAGAATCAGATTTTGGTTTGTATATATAGTTGTGGTAACTAGTAGTATGTGGTTTTCTGGATAAGCATTATATATAGAAACTCTACTTCAAGCATTATACATAAGAGTTATCATTATACTATATAGAAACTCTACATGCTTCCCAGTTCCCAGTTTACTTCTGAGCTGTAGCCTGCATGTTGCCATTTTTGTAATGTCTTTTTCCCTTCTTTTTAGATTGACCTATGAAATACTGACTGTAGACAAATATAAACCCATTTTAATTAAGTCAAGAAGATGAGATTTCAACCACCATTCTTATTCTAATTGTTATCCAGAGCAACTTCAGAACATCTAATGCAAAGTTGGGTGTACGTATGTATTTTATGAGTAGTTGAGCAAGTTTTCTAATTTCTAAGACGACTTCAAGAGAAGACTTTGGCATAGGACTATGCAACTCGTCAAGTCACAAATCTCAGTCTCAGTAATGTAACATTTGGGTATTTGGCATCTAGTTAAAGGAAGAAAATCTATTTTTTTTTGGTAACGGCTAAATTTTATTGATTATAAATATGTACATGTGTGAGCTTAGCATATAATGCCTTACTCATCGAAATCACCAAGACCTCTCGAACCCGACCCCCTCCACCTTTGGCTTCGGACACAAACGAACCCGAAAATATCTGCCTCCTTAAAAACCCCGAGGAGAAAACCCAACGGGATAAAACTCCTCGTAGGAAAAAAGAGCACAACATATCATCGGAAGTCCGGAAGCCCTCCACAACCATTACATCGCATATCTAATACAATCTACCCAGCAACTTCCCGAAAACGTGGGCATTTACATTGATGTTACTAATACATTCTACACTAACCTACTGCCCAATCACTCCCCAACTTTTTTGTTCATTTCTCAAATTATTTCATTAGCTAGTCCAGTACTATTACTACTATGTCTTCACAGCCCACCTGCCTTGTCCAATAACAATACCCATATGCACACTTCTCTGTTCCGTTTCCCATCAGTTTCTGTCCATTCCTTAGCTTCCATACGGTGCCTGTACCTATAAAAAAATACACAAAGCAGTACTTCCTCCTATTTTAAGCAAAGTATTGGTTCGAGAAACCATCCATTCGAATTGTTATATTCTTTTAGGAGACCTCTACCCTTAAACCAAAACCACGAATTTATTTTAACCCTTTCCACGACCGCATCAACCGACACAAATTCTCCCGAAAACGTTCCTAGATTCCTAGCATGCCATAATTGCCATATTGTCCCGTGCCAGAACACATCCCACACTGATTTTTTCAATCCGTCTCGTTTACTTCCATGTTTAATTAGGCTCTCAATTAGCCCTTCCCCCTCCTCATCATCTTTACCTAACCACTTATAAATATTTCCCCATACCTTTTTAGCAAATCCACATTCACCGAAAATATGCCACGAGGTTTCCAAACTCCCATCACACCTCACACAACATCTACTCTCGTTACTAAAGAATATACCCCTTTTTTCTAGATTTTCTTTAGACGGTATTCGGTCTTGTAATAATTTCCAAACAAACGCATTTACCTTAGAGGGAGCAATTTTATTCCATACCCGACCCGCCCAACTCCCCATAGGATTAACAGTGTCTTGATCATTTACAATACCATAACCTAGTTTAACCGAGTACTTTTTATCTCTACTATTTGTCCAAATCCATATGTCCTCTACTGTCTCGCTAATGACCAACACCTTTATTGAGTCTTCCATTTCCTTTAACTGTTCCATTTCTAACCCTCTTAATTGTCTTCTCCATTCCCATTTGTTAATTCTTTCATTACTTGTTAGTCCCAACATTCTACTCGCTACTTTACATTCCGGATTTAACTCCAATTTGAAAAGTCTAGGGAATTTTTCCTTAAGTGGTATCCCTACATTGCTCCAATTATCATGCCAAAATCTTGTATTTTCACCATTACCTATTTCTCTCCTTACATTATTAAAGAACCAATTATTTTCGGCTATATTTTTTATTAACTCATACCACCAAGATGACCAAATACTTTTTCTCTTTAAATTTTCTCTATACTTTTCCACATTCTCTTCAATTAACCCATACTTAGAAACTAAAACTCTCTTCCAAAGTTCTCCATTACCCGGTTTTTCTAATATCCGCCATGCCCATTTACCAAAAAGTGCCAAATTATACGTCTTAAGATTTTTAATTCCAAGCCCTCCCTCATTCTTAGGTCGACAAATTTTCTCCCATTTTACCCATGCAATCTTCCTTTTCTCTTGATCTAAAGAACCACCCCAAAGAAAATCTCGTTGATACTTAGTGAAATCTTTTATTATACTCGAAGGTGCCATGAAGAAAGAGAAATAATAAGTAGGTAACGCGGAAAGAACCGCATTTACTAATACTATTCTTCCCCCTAGTGACAAAGATTTATTCTCCCACAACCCAAGTCGTTTCCTAAATTTCTCACTTACTTTCTTCCAATTATCTCTATCTTTACTTTTCCCCCCAACCGGTAGCCCTAGATACAAAAAGGGGATGTTTCCTTCATTACAATTCATATACCCCGCTTTTTCCTTCACCTCTTCTTTTGATACTCCAACACCAAAAAGATTACTCTTTTTAAAATTTATTTTTAAACCCGAGGCTAACTCAAAGCACCTAAGCACGCACTTGACTATCTCAAAATTTTCCCCGACCCATTCACCCATTATTAAAGAGTCATCCGCATATTGTAACAAAGATACTTTAACTCTATCATTACCGCACTCAATTGGTTTATAATTACCATTCTCCCACGCCTTTTCAAACATTCGGTTTAATCCTTCCGCCACTATTAAGTACAAAAAAGGTGAGATTGGATCTCCTTGGCGAATACCCCTATATGTTTTAAATTCCGTTGTAGGACTTCCATTTACTAATACCGACATAGAAACATTAGTCACACACTCTTTTATCCATCCTATCCATTTATCTCCAAAACCCATTAGCTTCATCATATCAAATAGAAAATCCCATTTTACCGAGTCATATGCCTTTTCAAAATCTATTTTCATTAGGAATATTTCTTTCTTTTTCTTTTTAGCCTCATCTATGATCTCATTAGCCACTAATACCCCATCTAGAATGTTGCGCCCTCCCACAAAAGCCGATTGGGAATTACCTATCACCTTTCCAATTACCATACCGAGCCTAGAAGCTAGCACCTTAGAAATAATCTTATACATGCTACCAATTAGTGAAATAGGACGGAAATCACCAATACCAACCGGATTATTTATCTTAGGAATAAGTGCAATAAAAATTTTATGCATACCTTTGCAAAGACGCCCGTTCTTGTGAAATTCCTTGAACACTTTAAGTACATCTTCTCGAATAATCTTCCAACACCCTTTGAAAAAAGCGCCTCCATATCCGTCCGGGCCCGGACTCTTATCTATTCCACATCCTTTTATTGCTTCCACTATTTCCTCCTCCTCGAAAGGTCTTTCCAATTTGACAATCTATGGGTCGGGACTCGGGACACAAAATTTGACAATCTAGTGTACACTATGTGACCATAATCTGACCTGTCATCCTTTTATTGCTTCCACTATTTCCGCCTCCAAATGAATTTCATGTTTGGTTAACAAAAATTTTGTGTCCATTAATTGACCCTGACCGGTTAATAGAATTCGGGCAGCAACGTGATTGGTTGAAGCGTGTGACATGGCAACAGAAGTTGGCCATAGTTTAGACCAATTTCTTTTGGTTCTTCAGTTGCCATTCCAATGCTATCTTGATGACAGGTCAGATTATGGTCACATAGTGTACACTATATCACTACCATTGCCACTTATACCCTTCATTTTATGGGAAAAATTACAATGAATATATAAGGTTACGAGGGATTTTCTATCGTCAGTCAAGGTGTCGCCCTGACTAACTTCAGTCACTTATTTTAAACTACTAGCTAGATTTGCAATCTAATGGCTTAGATTGAATGACCAGTTACTTATTGCACTAAGTATCGTTATGGGTGTTGTTGTCGCTCCATGTCGATTTAAATTAAATATTATAAAAAATTATTATAAATAAAAATAAAAAATTATGTAAAATTATATAATTATAATTATTTTTAAAAACATATTAAACATGTTGATTAGAATTCCCTAATTATATAGCATTCTCACTGCTTTATTATTCTTTATTAACCTTGCCAGTATAATTTATTTAAAAATAGTTAATTCTAATTGAGAAAATTGATTAAATTTTGTATTACCAAATATGCAACAAGTAGCAAGTTAGAGCAACAGAGAGCAACACCATGCGTGATGTATCGACAGCCTCACTGAAGTTGACAACAGCCTCACTGAAGTTAATTAGGGCGTCACCTTGACTGACGATAGAAAACCTAAGGTTACAATAATTTAATTGATTAAGTTTGTAAATTGAAGTAATGATACTGCAATATATAATGCTACATGTATCACAAACATTTGTAAGATAATTTTAAAAGACATGATGTATATTTATATTTAAAAAACAATTGTATTTTTACTAATTTCTTTTTTCAAGCGGTAAAGAAAGGATCAATAATGGTTCTCCATTTATCCTTGTAGGTGTATCCGACCTATTAATTACATGAAAACCATATTACCAACTGAGTTGAGATTTGTTGTTAAGTGTTTTATTAATTATCTTCTCAATTAAATAAATAAAATATAAAACACCAATATTCTTAATTATATCGGCAATCTTATTCCATCCCAAAATCAAAATTAATTATAACTATAAGAAATATCAAACTCAAAATGAAATCCAAGAAAGTTATTAAAAATTGATAATGGCTCGAAAGATGAATGAGCAACATCTGGGAACTCATGTCAAGTTGTCAACTATGTCACACTAGTGAAGAAACTACGCACTATCCATTTTGTTTACTTTAATTTTAATTGTGTTTAGTTTATTTTAGATTTACATAATTATCCTAAAATTTATATCAATTTAGATTTGCATAGTTAAAATGGTTAAAATTTATACTTGAAATAAGATCATTTTCAGTTCGGGTCTGGTTCATTCAGTTTAGTTAAGGGCGAGCGATGAAGGGGGTCGGTGTTGAGGGTAAGATGGCCCTTACCACAACAATTGGTGGGCGGCTGGATGTTTGAACACTGTGTACGCCGAAAATAAGAGAACATGCTTGTGTTGCTGGGGATTTTGTCGTTGGCCAATTCTCCATTTTTGTGGGAAAATGGGAAAGTTTTAAAGAAAATAGGAGGATAACAATGTAAATGGATGCGATTTTAAGGGTGTATTTGTCATTTCACAAGATGGTCTGCTTTCATGAAATGGGCTAAGAATTTGGGACAAAGGTTGCCAAACACATTTTAGACCAACCAAACATGTCCATATATTGGACCAAAATAAAAAAAAAAAAAACTGGTACACAAACGCCCAAAAACAGTGTTTTAGCCCAAATATGGCACAAGTTGGCAAATCAGTACCAAACACGCCCTCCTGGAAGATTGTTACTAGTAGTTCTTTTCAAATGTTTTTGGAAAATGTTCTTTTGCTCATATCACATTGAAGGACTGAAACATGGTGTGCAGAAATAGTTTTATGGGATTTTCTATCGTAAGTCAAGGTGTCGTACTGACTAACTTCAGTCACTTATTTTAAACCACTAGATTTTCAATCTAACGGCTTAGATTGAATGACCAGCTACTTGTTGCACTAAGTATCGCTATGGGT
>JAYMSL010003990.1:0-11658 GCA_036897195.1 Plantago coronopus | reverse complement strand
TCCCAAATAAACTGATATATTTCGATTGGAGTACTCATATACTTTGCAACCTCATTCATGGATTCTACTTTCCTTTGGTTATCAAACGAAACACAAAACATTAAGAACGATACCCATAAAACCGAAGTACAAAACCTGAAAACCTTAGCATATTTACATTAAAACCTTAGCCATGTTAAGAAGAAACCTTAATGGTAGAAACAATAAAGCATAAAAGTGTAAAAGGTTTACAATTAACAAACCATGAGAATCACGAACAGGTAGATCACAAAGAAACTCCAGGAGCTGCAATAACAAGGTTTAAAAAGCAGCACCTACACCAGAACTAGACCAACCAAAGAAACCTGAAACAGAATAAAATTAACCTTAACAACATTCTAAATAAACCTTAAACATCATCTATAAGAACCTTAACTATTTCAAATTGCTCCAATCAATTGTAGAAACATTAGGGGTCATAAGAAGAAACCTTGGACAATTATTCTAAAACCTAAGGGGAAATGGTGAACCCTAAACAAAAAATCGTCTTAATTAGGGTCTAGGGTTAAGCATGGGGACAAGGGGCTGACGCCCTTGATCCCATGGTTACCCCTAAACCCTAATTAAGCGGTTTTCATCAGTAAGACTGATACAAAACCTTTACCTGAATTCATGAAAACCTTAGGAGTCATATGAAGAAAACCTTGGACAATTATTTCTAAAACCTTGAGGACATAAAAAAAAGAAACCTTAACTATTTTAAATTTAAAGTGACCATTATTTTTTTAAAAAAAAGATAAGAAAAGTAACTTTAACATCATTTTGAAGAAACCTTAATCATCATGCATAGGAACCCTAACTATATATTTTGAAGTGACCTCAATCAATTGTTTCAAAAAAAAACTTTAATGCAATTCTAAAGAAACCTTAAACATCATGCATAAAAACCTTAACCTTTTAATATGACATCAATCAATTATAGAAATAAAAAGAAAGAAATAACTAGCTAACATCAACATTAATCAGGCATAAATCAATAAAGCTCCTCTGTTTTGGAGAAAAGTTATATCACAATAAGAACCTTAATCCTCTCAAGAGTAGAGATAATCACATAAGGCCACTGTACAAGCTTCTTTTCTTTTTGTTACTGAATTGGTCATATAGCACTCCCTGTTCAAGTATCTCCAAGTCTTTTTTATACTAGCAATTGCGCAAACTCAACATATACTTGTGACTAACATCAAACATAAACCTTCTGTTTTTAAGAATCAATTTATACATCTAAAAACTCATAAATCTTCAAGAGCTTAACCAAGTTAGATGCATAATGTATGTACACTTACTGACAATATTATAATCTGCAACATTCCAAATTACAATGATATTGTCAAAAAGAAGGACAGTTCATTTCTCATGACCTTATTCTCACCAGACTTTCTCTACTTATCCTCAGATGACTAACAATCAATACTCAATCATGTGAATCAAACCATTAGAAAGTGCATATAGTTATTGTCACCACTCACCAACAAAGTACCAAAAGAAGCAACATGGAAAGACTTGGAAAACTGACCCACATACGTGTATATATTTAAAAAACAAAGCACACAAAAAAACTCAATGTAAACAAGGAAACCAGCACCAGTACAGTAGCCAAAGCGTGCGATCCTTCCGTACATTCATTTCAAAACCAGTCTATACAGTAATGAAGGTGGGGGACATGACCTTTGGCTCAACCAATACTTATCTCAGTTTGCAAATATCCATAAGCTTTTGGATCATCATAGTTACACCAAATCAAACATTATAATCATAAAACAAGCTATAGAATTGTCAGTGACAAAATCCATGACCGCAGGCTTGGAAGAAGCTCTTGTTATTGAAAGGTGCATATTTCATCCTAACAGAGTGCTGTAAAAAAGTCTCAAATTGTGCACAGATCTACCGCACATGACATAATTAATGGAGTATAAACAACAAATCGAGCATAAAATGGCAGAAATCGATCAAACACAAGCACAATAAAGCTACAGAACACCTCTTACCTTTCTCCATCTTCGCCCGACCACACATAATCGGAATCGTGAAGCGGTCAAGCTATTTCGAGTCTCTGACAACTCGCGATTGAGAGTTTATTTCTCCATCCATCTTGATTGATTTCTCCTGCTCCCATAGCGATCTAGGTATTTAGAAAGGAAAATTGGGAATATTGGAAAAGACGGGAAGATGGTAACTTTTCTGAATATTATTTCTCTATTTATAGTCCTAGCCCGGCTAGTGATTCAACCGGTGGTTAGACCATAAACCGCGCGCACAATATTGATTTTATTGATTAATGGTTTAAAATGGCCTTTTTGTGGTCTTTTCATTTATGTGGTCTAAACTAAGAATTTGTATTGTTTTTTTTTAATATATTTTCACTTTTAATCTTTCATGCTTGTTTAAATATTTTAACTAACCTACCAAACTAATTCTTGATTCTTAATTACTAAACTTGTAATTCTTTTGAAACCCAAGATAGGGTAGATGCTTATAGTGCTTTAAATTTATATGCTAATGATTGGCAACAACATCCAATACGACTTAATTAGACCTGGCAGAATAGATAGTTCGGTCGGATTTAAATCGGATAGTGATGGATGAAATCGCAAGTGTATGATATCATAACAAGTAATATAGTGATAAACTGAGTATCGTCTCCACAGGGACTGATTTGTTGACAAGTACTAACGTATATTAAATAGCTATCTAAACTAGGTGGGAAAATAATATTGGGGATTTGGTATTAACTAAGCTACGAAAGATGAAAATAAACTCAGGAATAAATCAATAGACAAAGTATCTAGGGATTCCGACTTCACCATTGTTAATCACATGCATTCTCATATTATCATCTAATCACAGTTAATCTGGTTGCAGACAATCAAGCTTCCCTAATGAATTTACTAATCTCTCTCTCGAGTAATAATAAACCTATTCTATCATGCAGTTATCATCTCTTGAATTTCTAACTCACATAATAAAATGCATTATGCTCTAGGAAACTTACACACGATTGCATAAAACCCATGGATATCTCTATCTCACAGTATCTACGGTACTCTAATCTATTGGCAGAATTAACTCTCATCTCTCGAATTTCGAGTTAAAACCCTTAAATCATGCAATTGGTGATCAGACAATTACAAGCATTAATCACATATTAAAATAATAATCAGCCAAGAATAATCATGAATTAACATAAAATAATCAAATAGTCATGCTCATAACTAGGTTACATCGTAATCCTAGACAAAGGAATTAGTTGAACATAGTTTTAGAATCAAACATCAAAGAATCTGAAGACATAATTCAGAAATAGTCTAAAGAAAGAGAGAACCGAAAATAATCATGAGGCGTAGAACTGAGTTTTAACGCCAAACTATGTCTGCTTCTCTTTTCAGAATTCAGAATATCTAATTTGATCTAATTTTCAGCTTATATAAGGTGATTTCCGCCGGGATGATTCTGGACCTCAAAATCTTGCTCTTCGGAGTCCAAAAATTCTAGCAGGAATGTTCTTAAATTGGGCCTTGGGTCATACCCAACCATTGGACCTTCTTTTCCACTAGCTATTAGCTTCAAATCAACTCCAATTTAGCTCCTTTTGGCCCATATCTTCATGAATCACCAACTTGACACACCTTAGACAAAATAAATATAAAACAAGTAAAACTGGACACAAATAGCTTTAAAACGAGAAACTTTTGGAAGAGTCTACTAAATGTAGTCTTTTTGAAAAGTCCACTTAAAAACATCATCTATTTATCATATAACATCACATATTTTAACATAAATATTAATTATTTATAACAAACATCAATTATTTACAATAAACATCAACTATTTTTCAATAAACATTAACTATTTTGCAATACATCCACGGTTTACCATAAAACATCGACTATTTTATATTAAATATCAACTATTTTGTTATGAAATAATCGAATATTTACATTACACACCAACTATTTTATCACTAATATCAACTATATATAAGTTATCAACTATTCAATTATAAACATCAAATATTTTATAATAAACATCACCGATTTTAGCATTAACATCAACAATATTAAGTGGACTTTCCGAAAAGACCACTTATAGGTGGACTTTCCCAACAATTAGTACTTTAAAACATGCAAAATACTAAATAAAAAGACAGTGATAAGTAGGTATAATACCGACTTATCACCTACACATTAAAACATTATTTTAACATCCATACACTTCTCTATCACCACACATTCTCAAAAAGTAACCTACCCCACTTACTTTATCATTTTTACTCCATTACACTCATTTTCTTAAATTACGCACTAACCCTAATGGTAATGTTTTGTGGGACGGAGAGGGAGTAGTCTATAGAGTGTTGGGAATATCTCATTTGTGCTAGTTTGAGTTGATTGATCATCACCATATTATATCTCCCAAGCGAAGTTATCACTTGATACATTTATCTGGTAATACTTTCTTTATTTTCCTTTTAAGTAAAAACACGTTATTAAACATTCAGCTACTCATAAAAACGGATAAAATTTGATACAAAACTTTTGGAAACTGATACACAATCGATAAAAACTGTTACAAAACTTATACAAAGTGGATATAAACTGTTACAAAACTATAAGAGGTAACGTTTTCCGTGAATAATCTATTCCATTATGATCACTATATATAGTACAAGATACAAGAATCCTAATACTAGCCAACTAAGGAAACCAAAGTCTACTGAATATCTAATTATATGCAAACTAATTATCTATTCTATCACACCACCGCAGTCGAAATGGGAGGTTTACATACATTGAGACTGGTATGGAAATCATCAAAAAGTACTTGAGGAAGTCCTTTGGTGAAGATATCCACAATCTGGTAACGAGATGGAACATGGAGAACACGAACCTTCCCACGAGCAACTTGTTCACGAACAAAATGAATATCGATCTCAATATGTTTTGTACGCTGATGTTGAACGGGATTTCCGGCCAAGTAGATAGCACTAACATTGTCACAATAAACAAGCGTGGCTTGCGAAATTGGACAATGAAGCTCCAGGAGTAAGCTGCGAAGCCAACACGACTCTGACACAACATTCGCAATACTTCGATATTCAGCCTCAGCACTGGAGCAAGAAATCGTAGTCTGTCGCTTAGAGGTTATCGCCAAGGAAAACACAGTAGCCGGATGTCAAACGTCGAGTATCAGGACACCCAGCCCAATCCGCGTCAGTATAGGATACAAGTGTAGAGATGGAGAAAGGAAATAACTGAAGACCATACTCAAGTGTGCCTAGTGTGTATCGCAGAATGCGTTTTAGAGCATTCATGTGATAATCTCTCGGATCATGCATATGGAGACAAACTTGTTGAATTGCATACGAAATATTCGGACGGGTAAACGTGAGATACTGAAGATCCCAGAAAGGCTACGATACTGAGTGGGGTTCGCATAGGGCAAACCAGCCGAACCACTGAGCTTTTGGTTGAGTGTCAACCGGTGTGCGAGCTGGATTGCACGAGGATAAGCCCGCCCGCTCAATGATTTCACTCGCATACTTGCGCTGTGAAAGAAATTGAGAGTCCCTGCTGATTTTGAGTGACCGCCACAGCAAGAAAATAATGCAATGATCCCAAATCCTTCATAGCAAATTCTGAAGCAATTACGAGACATAATCGAATTTCGAAGGGTGTCAGACTGTGAGAATTATATCATCAACATAGAGGAAAATATAAGCCATCTGCGATCCGGCGCGAAATATGAACAGGGACGTGTCCGACTTGCTATTAATAAACCCCAGAGTGAGCAAGAAATCCGTGAACCGCTTATACCAAGCTCGAGGTGCCTGTTTCTTATTATGTTGTTTGCTTTTTGGTGTCAAGACGTAGTGTTCACCTAACATCGAGCAGTCAACATCAAAGGTGTTTGCTGGCGTTTAGATCTAAGTTGAGGTTAAAAAGAAGGGAGAAATTCTTCTAAATCCAAATTATGGACTATAATATCTCTATTAGACCCAAATGAAAAAAAATCTCCTAGTATGTTCACTTTTATACCCCTCTCTAGTCTACTTTATTAGGAGTAATTATAATATTAATTTAAATATATATTAATTAATTTTATTAATACAACCTTTTTTAACATAGTCAACACTATTTTTTATTACCGTCATTTATTCTTTCATACATAAATTCAACAATAAACTCCCCACCCAACAACGATCTCCACCTCTATATATATACTGCTCTGGCCTCCACTACTTGTTTGTACAATAAGTTGGTACGATTTGATTACCTTCAATTTCAAATGGGTTTGGATCAGTTTGTACCAACCGAAGTACACTATATTCTGGTGCGGTCTATCAATTGGTACCAACCGATATCTACTGATACAATATGCATTTGGTTTTTTGGTACCACTGTGTTTTTTTTTTGGTACCATCAATTGGTACCAACCAATATCCAGTGATACAATCTCTATTATGTTTTTTGGTACCATCAATTAGTACCAACTGGTCTCCAAATGTTTTTGGTACCATGAGCTGGTACCGACATGACTCCACTGGTTTTTGGTACTAATATGTCTCATTATTTTTTTTGAAACAACAAGTTGATACCAAAAATAGAAAAAGAAGATGGGAGTTACGGTATTTATGGGAGAGGGAGAATCATTTTCCAAAATGTATTGCTAATAACTAAGAACTAATTAATTTGTTGTTTCTGAATAATTATAAAAAGAGAAGGGTTAGAAATGTCAAAAAAAGGGTTGGGAGCAAATATTTTTGGGTCTGGTAAGTAATAATAATGGGTTATGAGAATGAGTTTTAAATTAATTATGAACCTATAATATAAATGAGCTTGATAGCAATAATCTCTATCAAAGTAAAACACAATACAAGCCGTATAGTCCTATATATAGGGTAAAATCCAAAAAAAGTACTACTCTAGAGGGAGACATTTCCGATTTTGATACTTTAAAGTGGCTATATACAATTTTAGTACTAATGAACATTGATTCATGCCAATTCACGTACTCCGGCCAAATTTCTCCCCGGAAATTAGAAACCTTACCGGAATTTTCAATTTTCTTGATTTAAGAAATTGCAACTTGATCCGAAACTTTTAAAAACTTTAATTTCGCCTATAATTTTATATATTTTCGCAAGAATATCCTACAAAGTCTTGATAAACTTCAATTTAGACCCAAATGAAAACCAAAAGAGTTAAATTGTATTTTGGAATAAATAATTATTTTTTCAAAATAAATACTTATGTACGTGATTAAGCTCGGCAATGGTTGGTTTTTAACTATAACCATAACAAAAACCAACCAATAACCAATATAATAAAGTTAATAATTTTTAATCATAACTATAACCGTAACTGTTTAGCAGAACAACTATAACCATAACTCATTTGCATACATATGACAATGACTATCAATTAATTAGTGTGTTAATATATTACATGATGTAATATAAAAAAGTCTGGGCACAAAATGTTGGACAATAGCATATGAAACACCAAATCCAGGGTATAAGAGCACATTTGTGCTGGGAACTATAGTAATCGGCAACAAATCTAGTACTAAATACCGAGATTCGACTTTTTGTAGGCCACAAATATTGGGTAGGAAAAACTCAACTATTGAATTTTAAGGTGCATGAATGGCGGGTGCATTGAATATTGTTGTGGCGGGCACATGAAATTTGGGGTGCATGGAGCGCGGGAGCATGAAATATTGGCATACACGAACCGGGCACATGGAATTTGAGGGTGCAGAAACTGGGTACATGGAATTTGGGGGTGCTCGCACCGGGTACATGGAATTTGAGGTGCATGAACCGGGTGCATGAAGTGGGTACACGATTTCGAATTAGGGGTCAAAAATTAAATTTGATAAGTTTGGGGAACAATGTAAACATTTAGAAATAGAATAAAATAGTATGGGGAAATGGTTGTGGCCATGATTGAATTTAAGAAATCATGTTTAGCTAGTACACTAAACATGTGAGACCACTAGTCATGATCCTAGCATAGTGACACCATTAGTCTTCCACCTAGCATAGAAGAAACCTACACTCTACTAGTGGCTATCACCTGCCAATGTCAGAACAGACTAATACCAGGGATTTCTATCGGGGGCAAGCTACGGGCCAGTACATTTTGGTGTCAAGTTTTGCAAACTAATTTCGTGTGCCCGGTGCGTTACATTCTAATACATGTGTCTGGTACGTGCACCCGTGTGCCCGGTATATGCACATATGATTTTATTTTATTTTTTAGTTTTTCTACATATAATTTTGTGAATATAAGTTGTATAATCACAACTTTTGATTTAATAACTACATTTTATAGATATTTTCAAAGTATAGAATAAGATTATTGATCAAAATCAATTTTTAGTGTTACAAAACTAGCTCAAGGTATTTTTATTATTCTGTTGTGAATACACAGAGGTTGAGGGCCTATAATGCAATTTACCATAAAGGTTACAGTCTAAGGCATGAAGTTTTTTTTTTTTTTTTTGTCGTGACAAAAGTGGGATGTAAAGGATTTACTTGTCCAAATTAGAGTGAAAACAGGGTTGCCAATGTGTACTGTGCAGTAAAAAACTCATTCTATCGGTGCATCATGCATGTAGTTAATTGTGGCGTCGTTTTTTGCAACAGGAATATCATGTTTTCGAAACGGGAAATTCAACAGATTTTTCAACAATTTTGATCAATTTGCGTTCCTTCGCAGTTTTGAATTCATTAATTCCAACATCATTAGGTTTTTGTTTCGGAACTACGCGGCTCGCGCAGGTCGTTCTTTCGAAAGAGTCCTCCTGCGGGGAGGGATCAATCGGTTCATCAGAGTCGTCCTCAGGCGAGGAATCGACAGCCAATCCTCTGTTGATCGACGGTGTTAAGCAGCAGCGGCGGGAGGGAGATCTCAGCAGCAAGGTTTTCGGAGCTCAGAAGTTACTGAGAGACATGGAGTTGGGGCGTGGGGCTTGGGGGCAAAACAAAGCCAATATCAATTCCAAAACGGTACAATTCACCCACATTTTAATGGACTTTTCTAAAGGTCCACTTACCCGATAATTGACTTTTCTAAATGTCCGCTGTTTTTTGCACTAATTTATTTGTAATTAGGAACCCTACTGACTAGTAGCTTGCCCGATTTTTTAGGAATGAAAAGTGGTATTTTAAGGAAATGGAAAACTAAGATAACATTTCTAGAAACCATATAAAAATATTCCCTCTGTACTTTTACAACGTTCCTAACTGTGTTATTAAACTCGGTGGATCGACCTGGTTCGACCGTCTCAGTACCCTACCGGACTGGAAACCCCCAAAACCCGCAACCACTAAAAAACTAGTGAAAACCTCTAAAATATCGATAACAACCACAAAAAGACCAATGAAAATCGCTAAAAAACAGAGTTAACCACTAAAAAAGCGTGTTAACCCGGTTTCAACTAAAAAATAAACAAAGTTTTGGTTCATGATTGTAATTGTAATGTTCCAGATTTTTTGCTACTATCATTATATTGGATTATTAGTGACCTTAATCTATCATTATTCATTTAAAGGTGAAAATTAAAAGGTTATAGTGTAAATATAACAAATATTCATCATTATATAATAATAAGTTGATATGTATTGACCCGGGTTGAACCCCGGGTTTTACATCCGGTAGGGTGTTCGGGTCAACGTCCGGGTCCGGATTTCAGAACAGAGCTTCCTAGGCTTCACTTTTTCTCTAACTTTGACTGCGAATAACTCGAAAATTATAAAACAACAAAAAATTAAAAAATATATTATCAAAATAGTTAGATACACTTATGTAACTTAATTTTGTTACATTTTTATACGTTATGATTTGAGAGTAATTTTGAGGTCAGAGTTTGAAAAAAAGTCAACCCTAGGAAGGCTGTAAAAGAACGGAGGGAGTATCTAGAAGAAGATTAGGGGTTAGTTTGGTAGGGGGTGTTTATGTTTTTTTTACCCAAACTTGATGCCTCAATATGTGACACCTGAAAATCAATGTTTTCGTAGCTAATATATTGCACAGAATATTCACCTCAGTCCTCAGGTACATGTTATCAACCTCATTCTAAAAAAGTGACAACATTGCAATGTAGGCGTATCTTAAAGTTTAGTAAGAACTTACTTGTAAAGCACGTTTAGAGCATCCCTATCCATATTCCAAAAATGGTGGATTGGGTCACAAAATGGGTTGCTAAAATATGAGTTATGATTCCAACCAAAATGTGCCCTTAACCATGATCTAAATTTAATATGTTTTTTTTCTAATATGATTAATGATGTTTAAATTTAATTTTTTAAAATAACTTATTATTAAATTTTATGTTTTTCCATTTCTAAAAATAAAATTCGTTGGATTAGTAAGATTGCAACCCAATTTTTGGGTTGCCATTTTTGTTGATGCCATGACCCGTTTTTTGGTCATGGTTAACTACTCAAAATAATTGAACATTTTAGGGCCATGACCTGAAAAACGGATCATGAATAGGAATGCTCTTAAAGTACACGACGTAGGTTTTCCATTTTCGTCTAATGCTAAGACCTTCATGAACTGATGGTCTTGGCTAATATGTGACCGGAGAACGCATGAGCAAGTGACTGGCCTTGGCTTTTGTTGATAGTCATTTCATAACAAACATATATATGAAATTATCTACGTTGAAAACGTATGGGAAATTTGGTTAAGTGGGATGGCGTCAGATCCGTTCTTGGGATAAAAACTTCTTGACCTTTGTTCCTCCCGGACATCATGGTAGCCCTGGTTACATTTGTCCCAATGCTACATACCATCAGTCTTGTGCCATTACACAATTCTTCGGCCTAGTCTATGTTCCGCATTAACATGATTGGACATCCAACCTTTAGTCTAACTAGATCCAACCCGTGGCGATGCCACGGCCTAATTTTATTTTTGTATACTACATGTTGGTACGCGATACTAAATAATATATGAGTGATCAAGTTGGTAACTAAGTGATACATATGATACTTCGGCCGAAAAGAGGAGAAGTTGAGGATTGCGCAAAGCCAACGCGTCAATCTGCGCAGCCTACAATTTTTTTTAGTCTTACTTAATATATTGTACAAAATACTCAACTCATATTTATGATATCAAGTCGTCAATTAATTTAGTCATACCTAAGAGCTTAGTAAGAACCTCTTTGTAAACCACGTTTACAGTTGACGACGTCGGTTTCCCATCTTCGTCCAATGCTAAGACTTTCATCCTTTTTATGTTTGTGACACTTGAGAACCCCACGCATAGTTGACCAGGACTAAATACCGGATCCGGAAGGTATAACCCAACATGAGCAAGTGATTGACCTTCGCTTTTGTTGATAATCATTGCATACAAATAGATATAGGGTACTGCATAGATGCTCAATAATTAATACTCTCTCTGTCCGTCAGGAAGTGCACCATTTTGTCATTTTGGACGTCCGCTTAATAATGCTACGTTCCAGACATAAAAGGTTTTTATTACTTTTACACATAGCTACCCCACTTGTACTATATATATACTATCACAATTCAACCTCACTTGTACTACTTTACTTTTCATTTACTACTTCAATATACATCACTATTCACTTGTACTATATCTCAAT
>JAYMSL010003989.1:0-11658 GCA_036897195.1 Plantago coronopus | reverse complement strand
GATGTGATCAATAAAGTGTTTTAGTGGTCTACATTTATACCGTATTTTGACCAAAATAAGGATTACTATAAATTTGTTCTGGTCTATGAAATGGCTGATTAAAAAAAATAAAATTGGTCAACTACGTACTAGTTACCTTAGCGATTACCTTAGTAATCATCTTTGACTACATGTTTTACCGACATGCATTAGATACTCTTTAAGCCGAAATACATGGTGATGCGGTTCAATTCGAAGAAGATTCTTAATCCTAATCAAGTTCAAATTTAGATGGTAAATTTATTACAATAGATTTATTTTCTTAACTAGTTTTTCCTTTAGATGGTTATGTTAGATTCTTTTGTCCAAACAGTTTTACTTTTAATTAATGGTAGGTTTTAAGTATTTTTTTTTTTTTTTTAGAATCGTAGGTTTTAAGTATTTAAAGACTCAATTATTCATTGTTGCAATTCAGTTTGATTTGATTAATAAAAAAATTGAGTTTTCTCAAAAATTCTCGAGTTCCGGTATTCTTAGGTTGAATCAACGAATCTTAAAAGAATCAATTCTTTAGTATACTGCGGAATCAATGAAGTTTTGATTATCATTCTTCCTTGCTTGTCCACGCACGCTGCATCAGTTGGTATTTAATACTTTTAATTTATTTGTTTTACTCCAGTTTGTTAATTAGTTAGCCCGTTTCGTTCGCTAATTGACCCACTAGGACATCAATTACTCTAGTGTTTTTATATTTAAATACGCGTAAGTTGACTCCATCCATCTCGTGAGTTATGTTCCTTGTAAATCCCGTCCAAATGCATGTCTTATACTAGTATTGCTCTATTTTACAATTTGCACTAAATTATAAACTAGTAGATGAGTTTATTTAACTATTGACCCACTCTGACCAACTGTTCGGCATACTTATGTAGTTATGTTTAAGTTTTAGTTTTCGTTGTCGAACAAAATGTCATATTTATTGTTCGGCTTTCTGTTATAGCCAATTTTTAATTCACCTAACACAACTCGAACAACCAAACTCTCTCTCTCATATACTTCTCTCCAACTTTATCCCAGCATCATTACAATTTACAACTCCAAAACATTCTTAACATTAATCACATACCCTACATATCACTTTAATCTTACTCCACTTCCAGTCTGTCACACACACTTACAACCCTACACAAATGCTATTTTTATTTACCCAACTCACTCTAGTTTACTATTTCTTGGTTATCGGTTTACTTAATCCAAGAACCTTTAACTCTCTGCCAAGCATAGGTCTGCCAGAACTAACCAATGAACCAGCAGAGCAACACTATTATGATCAGGAGGCCTATACCGAACCAATCTAACAGCTGAACTGGGATTGCATTAGGCACGTACCGTCAAAAGTCCCAGCGGTGAGATGATACGCGTTAGAGCTTGTACAACTAATCTTGGAGATCTGGATACTATGTTCTTAGATTCTTTTCAGTTTTTGCCTTTTATGGATCCTCTAACATTGTCGCCATATGTCTCGTTGAAGAAACCCCCGTTAATCTGGTGTTGTTATTGCAAGGACTGCTCTGCTTTGGTTCATGACAAAGTTTATGAGTTTTTTTCTTTGGTGCATGAAAAAGTTGATGAGTTTGTTTCTCTGGTGCGTGACGATGTTTGTGAGCTTTTATGTTTGAGCGGCCGAGTCGCTGAGTTTATTCGCAATCTTTCTTTGGGACAGATTTGTATACTTGCATTATTCCTGGTCTTCTTACTACTAGTTTTTGGCACCGTTTTAGGTATAACTATTCTAGTTAGTTGTATTTGTGGTTATATTCTATTTTGTGACTACTGGTATTATTAGGGTAAAATACATAAATGTACCTTATATTTTTTAAATATGCATCAATTATCGATGTACCTTATATTCTTTGAAATATACACTTATTGGTCTGTCTTTCAAATCAAGAGTAAAAAATTTCAGTCCTTATATTTACTAGCACTCGTGGTGAGTTTTAGTTTTTAAGGGGTTCAGCTGATGAGGACTGAAAATTTAACTCTTGATTTGAAAGGAAGGTGTATATTAAATTGTTCACAATTATATACGTGTGGATGACTATGCATGCTACTAATAAGTTTTAGGAAAATAATACAACCGACAATTCTAATAATTTCGAAGTGCACGGTTTTGAATATTAACATCTTACACTAGCCCCACTAGAACAATTGCACAAAATTAATTATCTCCACTTAATTTTATTTATATAATGAAATTTACAGAACTTTATCGAACTTAGCCGGACTCAATCTGTTAAGTAAACGAGTATAAAATAAAGTTTAAACAATCTTTTGAAAGCGATCAAGCTTTTCCAACAAAACTATTGTATATGATTTATGTTAGGTAATACTAAAGTACAATAAGTATCAATTGAAGCAATTCATAATTTTATTGATTACTGTATTTGATAGTATCTCATATCAGTTTTGGAACTATATAGTGAGTGAGGAACTTTAGGGATTATAATGTACAAGTATCTAAAAATTAACAACTCATAGTGACTTATTAGAATTTTTAGGACTACTTAGTTTTTGGTATAGAAATTTTGGAAGATTTAGAAAGGATAATTTGTTTCCCTCCTTCCTTTTTCTATGTAACAAAACAAAGATGGGCTTTTCTATTCTCAGGTCAACTTCGAACCGAGCTGAACGCAGGTCACCGTTAGATACACCACGTGAATATTGGTGTAAAGTGCAAAACTTGAAAAAGGTTGAAGTGTAAGTTACAAAAAATAAAAGGTTTCGGTGTAAGTTGCAAGTCGGCTAAAAGGTTATAGTGTAATTTAAAATTTTCTCTATATTCTAACCATGTTTCTCAATTCTCCATGTTTTTGCCATTTTGGAACGTTCCCACTAATGTATATATTTTGTTATTAATAATGAAGGGTGGCCCACACATGAGGGCTGGGCAGACCAAAACTGATCAACCCGCCTCAAGGGGCGAGCGGGCGGGGCCTGATTTCGGTTATGGGCCCATGTTGAGCCCGAATGAGTCCGGGATGGGCCCAGTTTCAAAACGGACTCGGGCCCTAACCATATATTTTATTTGACTATTTTAATTTAATTTTTATTGAAAATTAATTTTATTATTTATTTTTACTTTATTTATAATTATATTACTTCTACACAATATTTTTAATATAAGCATGATTAATAAATGTGTAAAAACTGAATCGCTTTTAGGCGATTCAAAGATGATGTGTCGCTTTTTAATTGGACGCCTGAGGCCAGGCAGGGCGAAGTACCTGCCTGATCGTAGAAAATACCATGTTAGATTCTTTTGCCTAATTAGTTTTACTTTTTTAATGGTAGGTTTTAAGTATTTACAGACTCCATTATTCATTGTTGCAATTCAGTTTGATTTGATTAATAAAAAAATTGAGTTTTCTCAAAAAATTATCGAGTCTCTGTATTCTTAGGTAGAATCAACGAATATTGAAAGAATCAATTCTTTAGTATTCTGCGGAATCAATGAAGTTTTGATTATTATTCTTCCTCGCTTGTCCATACACGCTGCATCACACAGACTTATTTAAATCACCATATTGGTGAACCCAAAAAACACCTTCAAATTTCTATATTCGAGCTCAAATGTTCTTCAAATACTTTTAATTATGGTTAGCATATTGTCTCATAGACAACGAAGTGCAGCTCAGTTGGTAAGACGCTTCACTTCCAACCAATAGATCGGGAGTTCGAGTCACACCTTTGCCGTTAAAAAAAAAAGCATATTGTCTCATATGTTGACGGCAACTGATTTAAATTGAGGTACATTAGTGTATCTATTCGATACATTATCATTATTTGTGTTTCAGTCACTGAATCTTTAAGAATTCGTTATTCGATAAGTTCTTTTAAAAAATATCTTTCACAAGACTTTCTAATCTTCGAATGAATAAATGTTCAACGAATAAGTAGTACTAGCAATTACAAATTTACAACCTTCAATCGGTAACCAGGCCCAATAACAATTACAACCCAAGAGCTTCGATCCCTAACCAGGCCCACTAAAGATGTCCAGCCCAAAACTCTAGGGAGTCCAGATATGTGACATCTTAAACCCTAATCTCCTCCATTTCTATTCCCTTTCTCTCGTCGCCACTGAGAACCAGAGTAGCAGCAGCAGCCGGAGGCAGAAGCAATGGGTTCGTCTCTCTCCAAACCCTAATCTCATCTCTCTAATCATCATTCGCATCTACACTCATCGATTCGTTCAACTCTGTATGTATTGATTGATTCGAAATCGTCTATTGTATGTATTAACTGATTTCGATAAATGTGACATTACAGGAGCTTACACCTACGTTTCGGAGCTATGGAAGAAGAAGCAGTCCGATGTCATGAGGTTTTTGCTCAGGGTTCGTTGCTGGGAGTACCGTCAGCTTCCCTCCGTCGTCCGTGTCACTCACCCGACCAGGCCCGATAAGGCTCGCCGTCTTGGATACAAGGCCAAGCAGGTAGAATTCGTGCTCTTAGTGTTTATTCAGCTGATCTTTATGCCTGCTTACTGTATTTTGTAGTTCAAAATGATTCAGCTGATCTTCGTGGCCTCCTTACTGTAGTTTGTAGTTTAAATTGATTGATTTTGAATAATATGGATAATTTGTTGGTTGTCGATTGATTCTGGATCTTACTTATAGTATATGAGGTTTCTTCTGAGAATAAAATTCTGAAAATCGGATAATTTCTTATTTTTTCATGAGATGAATTTTTACAAGTGATTCTGGTATAAAATTATGAATTAGGTGTATAATTAGCTTTGAATATGCTTCCAGGACTAACTATGTAGCTTATATGTAGTCGTATTGAATATAGAATGTGTTACTGATGCACATTCAGAATGTAGTTTATGATTCGTTTTGGTTATATGTTATGTGTGTTTAATAAGGGGACTGTACAAAATGATGTGTTGTAGGGGTATGTTATCTACCGTGTTCGTGTGAAGCGTGGTGGAAGGAAGAGGCCAGTGCCCAAGGGTATTGTCTATGGTAAGCCCACAAACCAGGGAGTTACCCAGTTGAAGTTCCAGCGTAGCAAGCGTTCAGTCGCTGAGGAGCGTGCTGGAAGGAAACTAGGAGGCCTTAGAGTTCTGAACTCGTACTGGATCAATGAGGTTTGTGAATCTAATTTAATTACTTGTTTTAACTGATTATATGTAAGCTTTGTTGTTGAGCAATCTGTTAGAGTATGAACCCGGTGAGGAATTTATTGTGAAATTAAAGTAGTGGCCTGATGTTCATTGATGTTTCTCTTTTCTGAGGGATCATTTGATGTTTAGAGTTTATGTGAATTTTCTGTGTGTCAATTGTGAAGCCTAGTGCTAGACTTTGTTACTGTAGCTATTATGGAAATTAGAAACTTATGACTGAATTATATTGATGATCCCAGTGAGGAATTTATGTAAAATTAAAGTAGTGGTCTGATGTCCATTGATGATACTGTTGTTCTGAGGGATCACTTGATTGGATTTGTACGCAACCAATGACTTATTGATGTGATTTGATGAACCTGTAATTGGCTCTGCAATCTATTCCTGATACTGCCCTTCTTTGGGGGATCTTGTTCAAGAAATTGATTTACCTTGCTTTCCCTGATTAGTGATTACAGTATTCAAGATTCCCCTTGTATACCCACCCCCATTATTCGTATATAAAGATTACATGAACCATCATTCGCACACCTCCAATGTCCTGAAAATTTCTCTATACCCATTGCGCACTACTCTCCATGTTTTTGTTGTAGTATTTTCATTTAGTAGCGGCCGGCCAGCCTTGGATGATTCATGAAATTAGCCTCATTATCTGTCTAATCCAATGCACTACGATCTATTTCTTCTATACTTTGAACCCAATGATTATAACTCTATTTACAATGCAGGATTCAACATACAAGTACTTCGAGGTCATATTGGTTGACCCAGCCCACACCACCATCCGCAATGACCCAAGAATCAACTGGCTCTGCAACCCAGTCCACAAACACAGAGAGCTCAGAGGTTTGACTTCTGCTGGAAAGAAATACAGAGGTCTGAGAGGAAAGGGACACTTGAACCACAAGGCACGTCCATCACGAAGGGCTACCTGGAAGAGGAACCAGACCCTCTCCCTTCGCCGTTACCGTTGATCATCTTGATAGCTGTTTTTGGTATAACATATTACTTGAGTCGGTTGTGAACTTTGTCATCATCAAAAAGATTTTGGACCATTATTATGTCGAATATTTCGTTTCTACTTTTGTCAGGGTCTCATTTATTTGAATCCAAAGAATGTTTTTGCTCTTCAATTTTGCGTACCCTTGTTCTTTTTGGCTTCTGTTTCATATACTGCTATTATTAGTAGACTTGCTAGTTGTAGTTCTGTTCTGTTTGCCCTTGGTTCAAGGTGCAACTGAGCCATGTACAGTTGGTCCGGAGTTGGGCATTTCTATGCCCCAGTTAAAACACAACTTTTCCTGAAGCATTACTGGACATAGGCAAGTTCTATACTTGTTTAACATTATAGAAAGTGATGAAATCGCCTTCACTTCGTTTAAGTTCGTAGTAAGTTGAATTAAATACTCGTAAGTGCAGAAAAAATCATGTGTTCGTCTGTGGTTCAATTCTTCATTTCTAGCCTTTCTAACAAATCCAACCTAAATTCATCAAATCGATTGCTCCTTCACGGCGGATTGCGAGGTTAACCAGAATGCTTAAGCTCCTCCTTCATGTTTTCTGGTTAAGCTCCTCCTTCATGTCAAAACACACTAAGATGATTACTAACAGTTATATTATCAGTTCGTTTTGTATATAATCAGTAATTGATATTTATTTGACATATATTTTCAACCGATAGTATCTATCATCGATCGTGTCGTTCCAACCGCATACAATAAAAAATCTGGAGCAGCAAGTGGAACTTGGAATGAATGAAGTGATGGGTTGTCCGCCATTGTTGCACACAAGTGATTGGCAATGATAATAATCTTTGAAAGCATGGTGTAACTAAAGCGATATGGGTTATGATTAAAGAGATCTGGACTGGATCGATCTAAGATTTTGACAAGAATCCAATTCGCCAAAAGGTTAAAAAAGACTCTAATCTTCTAAAACAGAATCATGAGTTCATTGAGTTTAGGCTTAAAAGCCTGGAATCCTTTTCTGCATTTTTCTATCCTTCCAAAATCTGCCAATCATTTTGCTCCCAATAACGCGTTACCACAGGTTTTTATGCTAACTCTATGTTCTCATACCTTCAATTTTTGAAGTTCGTGCCGGGAGTCGGGAGGTATGAGACAATCCAAGTCGTCAGATCGTCCTAATTCGTCTTGGTATTGTAGAAGAGAGGAGAGGATTTATTCCTTTTGCCAACTTGTTTAGAACAAGCAGGGAAGTAAATTAGGATCATGGAGAGTGTTCGAGGACTTTGCCTCGAACACTTCATTCTTGAATAATGTATTTTAAAGCGTATGAATGAATACTTCCTACAAAATGTGAATCGTAAGAATATGTAAAGATGTGATGAGGTGATCGTATTTTGAAAGTTCATGATCGCACATGGAGACGTAGCACATAATTTACTGAAATCAAATACACTTGGATTATTAGTTGTGTAACCTCTAATGTCCGTATACATTCGTAGAGCATGTGACTTGTAGAGGAATTTTAGATCGACTAGGTCATTTCGTTTAAATATATTTTGTCGGAACTAAAGTTCCATAATCTAAAATATTATATTTGATTCAAACTCGACTAAGTGGTTGGAGATGGAGATGTTGCCCACAATGTGGAGTTGTTTTCTTGATAGGGGTAATTAAGTTTTAACCTGGTGTTAATTGTCATGCACATGAAGCAATTATGATTGAGAAAGCCTTACTTTTTAGGCATTAGTAAGTATAGGTCAATTCTAACATCTACTCCTAAATGACTTTTACTCTACATAAACATGATTTAGGTGGGTTAATGATCACATTAGTTCCTTTTCTTTTGCTTTCATCTAATTTAATTAGCATTCAAAACATACTTGGTTACTTGAATTTCTGTTATTTCCGCTGAGAATTTCTCAACAAAATTAAACTAAACAGATTTGAAGTGAAGTGAGTAATGAGTAAAGTTAACTGAAAGGAAGTACAAATTTAAACTAACAAAAATAAAATTAACTGAACTGATATAAACTTAACTGATTTGAACTGATTTAAAGTAAAGTAAACTGAAGTAAAGTACAAATTTAAACTAACAAAAATAAAATTAAGTGAACAAACTGAACTGAACCGAATTTAAGTTTGAAAATAATATAGCTTAAATCCAATTCCCATATGTTTTCTTTTCTTTTCTTTTCTTTTCTTTTCTCTTTGTTTTTCTTAACCTTTAATCATATCTCTTTCTCTATTATGACATCTTTCACGTAATTCCAAAGACTAATGAATGGTAAGATTTGAATACTATGATTAAATTAAACCAAGAATTAAAGCCTCTTTAATTTATTTAACAACCAAATGATAGTTCTTGATACATAATCATAATTAGGGGACCTCTAATTATGTGGGGGAAGAAAAATAGAAAATCCTTGTTTAATTCTTCTCCAGCTAACTGTTGTCTTATTATCCCAAAAGTATATAAAAGGTGTCAATTAAGTGATTATTATGGTTCTTAAGGTCACATGGATCCATCAATTTCCTTCTTGACCTCAAGTCACTAAAGTTTAGGACTTTAGGGCATTTTGGATACACCCATAATCCAATAATGATATTCTACGTTTCAAAGGGTGGAAAAACAATACTAGTATAAGTTTTCAATTATAAAGTGATGTAATGGTAGAAACGAGGAGTTGTAAGTGAGAGTTCGGAATTCGTTTTATGCGAAGTGCTGGTGTAGGAATGAAGTAGATGTAAGTATAGGAGGTTTGTGTGTATTCATCATTCGTTTCTTGATTCTCCCGCCTTACTAATCTCCATGCGTCTCTTAGGCAACCAAGTCCTAAGTTAAAATTCTCAATCACACCTGTTACTGGAAACTGCGGTAATCAATTTGCCAAACAAACGTGGAGAACGAACTCTTGAACTAATATGCGAGTGAAAAAAGAAATCTCGAGAAAAAGAAGAGAATGTGATCATGTGTTTCTTCCAAGTGAGGAGCAGCCATTTTATAGCTAGAAATTGGAACTGAAAAGTCTTGTTGAGATCAGCTTAATAAGCATCTCATCGACTTATTATTATGCTCATTAACAAGCAAGTAGAGTAGTGGAGAGTTAATAGTGCCCGTAAGTGTTAGCACATGCTCGCAAACAAATTCAAATTCGGTTTATAATTTGCTCTCCAGCTAGTGAGCATGCGTATAGAGTGCTCGAGCCATCTTCCATAACAACTAAAACACAAGTGTTCTTCAAGATAGATGTATGCTAAAGAAGCCATCGTCCCACTCCATTGTCGAACACAAAGTCTCAATCGCACCATTTTAACCCGATTTATCATTCATAATACTTTTTTTTACCAATTTATCATTCACGTCAAGCATTAGTTTACTCACGCATTTTATATTGTTACAACGCTTATACAATCCTCTCACAACCGACTAAACATGAAAAATCACGCGGTATAACGTCTTATAAGCCCTTAGTCTCCGATGTTATACACAGTGTGAGAATAGTAGTGTAAAAAATCTTTATGTAATGGTATTCACTTTTTCACATGATCCATTCACTTTGGTTTCAATCCTTAATAATTTTGTCCACCACTACTTTCCTAGGTCAATTTAACATCACTATGCCATGCACTAACTAACTATTTCTGATAACTAAATTCCTTCAAACCAGAGATTTCTTATCATTTTATTGTAGTTTTGACCTCTCTTACGCGGGTATAATATACTTGATACTTCACTCACGTGATTTGCATGTCAATGTTGTGTTTTAACTAGTAATACGATTATCTCGCACACTACTGCAGATTGTTCCGAATTTCTTTAAGAGTTAGGCTACCAGTGGATTTCGAAGTCCGATTTCCAATCCGAACAAATTCGAAAAAGTGCAATAAGGCTAGCTAGATAGATAGAGATATATCTAAGCACTGAAACATATCTTTCTAGAATGGAATATTCTGAATCAAGAATTGGAGATCTCAAAGTGTACTAACTTAAGAGAAGAAGACTTGTGCATTTTTAGATATATGTGCCAAGCATCCACCAAGAATGAAAACTTAGTGGAAATCTGGCCCCTTCTGCATTGATCTTAGTGGCATACCCATATCCTCTGTTTTTCACATGGGGCTACACTATCTCGGTTCTACTCGTATAATCGTGTGTTATCGGTGTAATATTTTATGCTTCGATTCTTGATATAGATATGTGTAATTCAATTGCGATTTTAGGTTCTACATATCTATATCAGTAGAAGAATAAAATTAAGGTTGAAAAATGTATTCAGAATGCATGGTGCAGTCCACATCTATAAATTCTCGATCGCGACCTCACATCAAGGTTGATTAATTATCCATTTTCATATGTTGCCTCTCAATGAGTAGTGTCATTTTAGGACCATTACTGCACTATATGTATACATGGAGATACGGTACGGGTACGGGTGCGGATGCGGAGAACATCGAATCCTTCTCTATCTTACTCATGTACGTACTGGAAAATAAATTAGTACTCAACGGAATAGAACTCCTAACCTATAATGTTACTATAATGCTAACTTACTATAACCAATTGAGTTAGGCCATCAACGGGATCGAACGCTAATTTGAACTAATCATACCCGACTAGATAACAAGTAGGTCTGATCAGAGCATCATCCATCAGGCCCTACTATATCAGACCACATTCGAGATGGTCTAAGTCCGATCTAGAAATATAGGGCATTTTATTTGATTGTGTTGTAGGCTCTAGCTCCATGAGAACAACTAACCTATAATTTTACGATTATGGTAACTTACTATAACCAATTGAGTTAGGCTAGCGGAATCGAATTCTAGTTTGAGTCCGATCATACTTAACTAGATAACAAGTGAGCCCGATCAGAACATAAGTGATCAAACCCTACTATCAGACCGCATTCGAGATGCCCTACATTGTAGGGTGTTTTATTTACTTATGCTCTAGGCTCTAGCTCCATGAGATGAGACCATGACTGTAAACCATCAGGTCAACAATGACTCTCTAAGACTCCAAGTCTCGCGCATGGAACGGGAAGTGGACCATGGTCCGAAAAGTGGGGTCAGGGCCCATCAAGTGTGAGAGCCACGAGGCTGGGCCTTTTCTCAATCCGGGTGGCCCCAAATAATATTTTCAACTAGAGTAACTTTTGGGAGAGTCCACTAAATGTGGTCTTTTCGAAAAGTCCACTTAAAAACATCATCTATTTATGATATAACATAACCTATTTTAACATAAATATCAATTATTTACAACAAACATCAACTATTTACAATAAACATCAACTATTTTTCAATAAACATCAACTATTTTACAATACATCAACGGTTTACCATGAAACATCGGCTATTTACATAAAAAAATCAACTATTTTCCTATGAAATAATCGACTATTTACATTACACATCAACTATTTTATCACTAACATCAACTATTTATAAATTATCAACCATTCAATAATAAACATCAAATATTTTATAATAAACACCTATTTTAGCATTAACATCAACAATATT